>PVJD01007120.1:0-88507 GCA_004026545.1 Mormoops blainvillei | reverse complement strand
ATTTTAGGAGTATTACTAATGTAGCATTCCTTATCAACAGTCACCATTTGCCACTCCTCTTTTCTCATTTCTATTAACTTGGAAACTAAACACAAATATGATTAGTGAGACTGGAGAAAAAGGAGAAGCCTTCTGTGAGATTCAGCATTGGAAATGTAAGAGAGGGTGGAGAAGGATTACAAAGCTAAGTGAGGTTAAGATAAGTCTTGGAGTTGTTAAGAGTTTTTTTGTTTTTTGTTTGTTTGTTTGTTTAAACAGGTAGCACACTTGGTTTAAAGACACAAACACAAACAAAAAAAATCCACTTAGGGATGGGACTGTGTGGAGGCATTTACCATCTGTAAACTTCTAGAGGGTAAGAACTTTATCATTACAAGCAGAACTGTCTAGTGTGTAATAGCTGCCCAGTAAATGTTTGTTGAATGAATGAATATGTGGCTCAATATAGTCATAATGGCAAGACTCAGTTTTAGAAACATTATTTTGGTTCAAGGGCTAGCTAACTACTACTTCTTAGGTAGGGCTGGAAATGTTTATGTAGGGGCAAAGTTGGTCAGTCCCCAGTGCCAGCCCAGTCCAAGAAAAATTGATTTTTTTCCCATTTGCGTTTGTTCCGCACCTCATTGCACAAAGAATTTGGGTGATTGGGAATAACGAATGAGTCTAATAAAGCTTTATAATAGTATATGAAGCACAAATATATTAAGCATATTCATCCCATGCCAATTTAGGGGCATATTTCTAAAGTTATGTTTACTTAGGTTTCTCCCAGAGTGAGGGCTTCCCAATCTTTTAAATTGTTATTATTTGCCATTAGTTGTCATTCATTCATTTATTATTATTATTAATGTAATATGTTCTTTGATTCTTCGAAATCTTGCTCAATCTAGGCCCCAAGTGTTCCTTTGAAGTCTCAGGGTAAAACGACTTTGGCTGAAGCCGGTGCCCAAAGCCACACCCACTAAGAGGCCTTAGGCAGCCCGGGACTTTCCTGGCCGCGACTCAGCTGTCAGCAACCACGCCGGGCGTCGGAATCCCAAGGCTGGCACTCCAGTCTTCCCTACCAGAGGCGCATCCCCTTCGTCAGCGTAGCGGGTGGTGGGACCTGTTCCAGACTCTCCGGCCAGCTCCCTTTCCTGAAACCCGCGCGCGGCCCTCTCCCCGCCCCTCCCGCCCCCGGCTCATTTGCATAGGGACGCGCGCGGCGCCGGCGAGCGGGAGGGCGGGCGTGGACCGGGAGGTGGCGCGCGCGCGCGCGCGCCCTGACAGCTGGGCCCTGCTCGTTCCCTTGCTCGTCCCCGGCTTCCGAGCACAGCATGGCGGTCAAGGTGACTCCAACTCTCTGCTGCTGCCTTTATTGCATAAGAGACATTCTGGGGCCCCTGCCTGAAGCCCCTCACCTCTTCCCATTTCCTTCTTTGCCTGGTTCTTACAATGTCCTGGGGCTCCAGCCCATGGGTGGTAGAGCTGTGCGGGGCTTGGACCGGAGGGAGAGGATGCCTGGTTGGGGGAGGGGAAGGAGGCGGGATTGCGAGTTGGAGGGGCTTGTGAGGACCACGAGTCGTTGAGGGAAGAGTAATGTCCTGCTCTAAGTACATGGGTTTGTGAGCCTGGAGTTGGAGGGCATCGCAAAGGGAGTGGAAGTGGCGTGCAAACTCGGGGTACCTAAGGCATCTGTGTATTGCGGTGGGGGAGGGCGTAATTGAGCAATTTGGGGCTTCAGTGGGGCCGGAGGCATTGCTTGGCATTTGCGCTGCAGGTGGCAGGATAGCGAAAGTATTTGGAAACGTAAGCAGCCTTTCGTATTTTAGGTTGGGTGGAGAAAGAGAGGGGCGCGGAGATAATTATATTCAGGATTGCTTTCCATGAGTAGGAAAGGCTGCTAGGCCATGCGATTAATTTGGGTGTTTCAGCTTCGTTGATCTACTCTTGCTGGCCTCTTGATTTGAAGGTGGGTGGTTGCTAACTGTGTTACTAATGGATTTGGGCTAAGTAGTAGACTCTCACTGCCTTCCCAGTCCAATCCAGATGAACTGTATATGGTAAGTGTTCTCAGTTTTAGGCTGTTCACACCTGTCTTTCCACCCGGTAGTCACAGATCTCCAATTTGACAGTTCTTATCAGTATTAGTGCTTTTGGATTGTTTTAAACTAAATGGCCTTAGAAAAGATAACAGCATTGATTGTTAGCATCCGTGAACTCTAATCTGAGGAGATTAAGTGGCTTCTAGTGAAAGATTAACTGGCTTTTTCTTTCTTTCTTTTTTTTTTTCTTACAGGTGCATACAACCAAGCGAGGTGATCCTCATGAGTTAAGAAACATATTCCTACAGGTAAATTGGCTTATGTAGTATGCTTTTTCACTGGGGGAAAAAGGTGTAAGCCTAGTACTTTTCAGGCCTTAACCTTCAGGAATGGTCTATTTTCATATATTCTTAAAAACATGGCTAGATAATATAGCTTGTAATTCTTATTTTAAGACATGGATAAAAGTTTTTGTTTTTATTAAAGTTTGATAAAATATTTCCTTTAAATTATTATTTTTTAAAAACATGACTTAGGACATGTAAAAGAACACTAAAAAGAAGAATTTCCAGCTTCCCTTAATCACTGTGACCAAAATAAAATTTCAAAATGTATTGACGTTCTTGTGTAAATATAAATATGGTGATTAAAATTCTTTCTTTCTTGAAAATTGCATGATTTTAAAGTTTTCCTAGTTATAAGCAATTCCCTATGTAATTTTTTACAGAGATAAAAATATTATAGCTTGTCAATTTGTCTTTCCTTCCTTTACTTTTAAAATATTATGTCTGTACGCTTTTGTCTGTTACAAAATGTTACTGTGTGAGATTCTCGCCAGGATCCACCTTAACTTGTGATAAGTTTTAAGGATCAGTGATTTGGCTGTCAACTTAAAAAAAAAAAGTTGGCTTAGTTCTTTGTTTTGCTTTCTTTTCTTAAATTTCAAAAGTTCCCCTTGCAGGAAGCTGTACTTAAGAAATAGATATAAAGGAAGAGAAGCTAAGGTGTTCCACTAAATATTGTTTTTCTCTGAAAATTTCCTTTGAGAACCTTCTATTTAGGACCTGGATTCTTGTACATAAATTTTGACCTTGGGCAGGTCCCTGTTGGGTATTAGTTTTCTCTGTAAAATGAGAGGTGATCTTTAAGGTTCCTTCCAACTCCAAAAGTCTATGATTCTATATTAGGAACAGGTTCTAACATATGCTGATGAGCCTGGAACAGAAGACATTTTTATCTGTGACATGGATTGCTTAACCTATTTTTGGGGAGGAGGCTGCAGAGATGATTTTAGGGGAAGTATGATTTCCAGAACAAGTGTAATTGTAATTGAAATGCTCTATTTATGGTTTGAAACCCTATTCCTCACGCAAGTTCATGAAAATAGCCAACAATATGTTAGTATTCACATCGTGTAATTATACTCAGTTGTTTCGTGAGTTCATGTGATGTAGTTAATTTTGTTTTCTAGATTAAGTAGTCATGGAAGAAGTCAGTTGAAATGATGTGTGATGCAGTGAAAAGAGCATTGACCTAAGTGCCAGGAACACTGGGTCCAATCCTCAGTCCTGCCTCTCGTTGTTGTACTTTTAGGCTGATTATCTGGACTTTCTGGGCTTCATGTTCCCATGTGGGACCCAATAGGACTTAAGGGAATAGAAACTGAGGTCCTTCTAGTTTTAAAAATCCCATGGAGGGGAGCGCAGAAATCTATGGTTCTGTATGGATTTGCTTTTTGGGAGAGGAGGGATTGAAGTATAAGGAGAGAGCTAGAACAATACTAGCTTTTTGACAGCTTTTAAATCTTATCTTTTTATATCTTATTTTGATAATGCTTTTACTATTTTTATATTGAAAATTGTGGAATTCATAACTAACATGTAGCACTAACTTATAAATATTGACCCAAAAATTACTAATGGATAACAGAGAAAACATAGATACATTCTGGAAGGTATAAAGCAGCTAGACAGATACAGTATATATAGTTAGCTGAATCAATTTGAGGACAGTTACCAAGTAACATATTAGATTTTTCTTTTATTCCTTTCTTGAGTACTTCAAACTATACAGGGAATTGTTTAGAAATAGTTTTATTTTAGATACATATGATTTGTTATTAGTATAGAGATAATAGACAAATACATATTAACTACACATTTCTTCAGCATTTCCCATATTTACCCAACAAATATTTACCAAGGACTGTTTTCTCTGTGCTATGGGTGCACTTGGTTTAGTCCTAGACACCAAGTTGAATAATCCAAGGGGAGCATTGGGCCAAGACTTGAATCGTCTCTGAGACCCATTCCATTTCGAACAGTTTGTGGTTGAAGGAGTCAAGAAGAGCGAAGGCAAATGTATAACCTCTGGTAGTGCAAGCAAATTGACCTGCCTGGATCAGAGTGACCATGTAATAATAATGACAGTGGCCAACGTTTATTGATCATTGTTAAACAGTATGTGTTGGGCATTGGCGGGGTACTGTAAGGGTATTATTAATTTTCACAACAACCTTAGGAGGTAGGGTGAGTGTCCCTGTTAAACAGATGAAGTATTAAATGACTTGATTAATGTGACTTAGTTCATAAGTGATAAAGGCTGGATTCAAATCAAACTGCAGAACCCATACTTTTAACCTTTACATTATACCATTTGTGGGATCTTAAAACAGGATGATTTTTGAAAGCCAGATGTTTGAGGGGCTAATAGCATCTATGTTTATTAAGAAGTTAAAGGAAATAAAACTATTGACTTAGATGATCTTTAAAAAGTGCCTCTACACTGTAACTATCTAGAACATTTGGCCAAGGAGTTTGGATTTGAAACAGTGGGAAGGCACTGTGGGTTTCTGAGTGGGCAAATTGAAGTGGTGAATTCTGGCAGCTCTTTGTGTTTGTTGGATAAAGTGTGGAGAGGTTGGAAGTAGGTAGGACGATCAGTTAAGAGGCTTTTGAAATAATACATGTGGGTGATAATGACCTGGAGAGGCTGGTGGCTGGGGAAATGGAAAGGACAATACCAGGGACTTTGTAAGGGATGAATTTATTGAATTTGGTATTAAATATGAAAGTAAAGAAAGGAGGAGTGAATCTGGCATTTTTAGGATAGATGTTAATTGATGAAGCATCTATTTTGGGAATTTTGGTGGGGGAGGAGGTTAAGTGTGATTGCTAAGTAAATATCCCTCAATAAGTTAAAGTCAGATTTGGATAGATACAAATTCATATAGATGGTACATGAATCCTTGTGACTATGGGAATTAAATATAAAATAAGACAGGGAATAAGAGCTGATTTGTAAGTAATATCCACAATTGAAGTGAGAAGGAGGAGGATGAGAACTAGGGAAAATGGTCCCATGGTAGTTTAGAGTTTTATGAAAAGGATGTAGTCAAAAACTATATGCTGGTATTAGTATAATTTGTTTTTGGTAGGATTTGGTTGTCACTTGAGTTTGGGATCATTTGCTCATTTAAAGAATACAGAAAAGATTTAATTTTGAATTTTAGAATACAGTTGAAAGCTCTTCTTTTAAATAAAAATTTAGATTTGTGGCATTAACTGTCTAAATTCCCATATAGTCAGTGTGGCTCAAAAGTCATTTGTTTTGTAAACGGCAAAATATTCCTATTTGAAAGTGCTGGTTTATCTACACTTAGTGGAATTACATGTGCAAGTTATAAGAGTAAAGCATCAGCTCTGGCTGGTGTGGCTCAGTGGGTTAAACCCTGGCCTGTGAACTGAAAGGTCACAGGTTCGTTTCCTGGTCAGGGCACATGCGTGGGTTGTGGGCCAGGTCCCTGGTTGGGGAGTGTGTAATCTTATATATTAATGTTTCTCTCCCTCTCTTTATCCATCCCCTCCTCTCTAAAAATAAACAAAATACTTTAAAAAATAGTAAAGGATTGTTATTTTGAATATAGGGAAATAGGTTTATTATTTTTTGCTGTATTCGTTGCTTCCGAAATTTTGATGAGCTATATTTACTATTAGTTTAAAAAAAGAAGAGATAATAGTCACTAAGAATCTGTTTATTTCCTGCCTCTCAAGTTTATAAAATTTAAGCACAACAAATGAATTCTTGTATGTTAGTCTGTGTTGTAATTTTAAAACCAGTTGTCAAGCTAAGATTTTACTATTACTACCCTTTCAATTGTCATTTCTTGATTTATCTTTCTTTGTACCTCTCACTATCATTGACCCAATTTTGCTATGTCAGAAGTATACAGTAGCAAAAAAGGAGGCAATAGAGGCAATGAAGAGGGAGGTGGGATAAGGACAACAGGAATGCCATAGGCTGTTTGTTCTAAATCTGACAAATTTCAAAATAAAAACTTTATCTGGTATGTGCTCTGTGGCAAAGTAGATTTATCAAAACCTGTTCTGAGTGAATGCTCTTTCAAGAACTCTCTTTCCTCTTTTTCTCTTTTTTTTCTTTCTTTCTTTTTTTTAGTTGCTAGACCTTCTGTTGTTCATTATCAAAATATTGTATGGTAAAAGCAACACATGTTGAGACTGCACATTCATTATATATGCGAGACCAAAAATGTACTGCAATGTAGAACTCAAATCTCATTTTGAGACTATTCTTTTTCTCATTATCACCAATGTAATAATAAAGGTCATATCCCATATAAAATTATGAGAATGCTTTTTCTTTCTATCATGTTTTTTTAGGATTAGAGAATAAGTGGACAAAGATGCTGCTGATGTAAAGCAAAAGAGTGATTCTTTTTTAGGGTATTTATTATAACATATTAATTTTTATTTGAAAGAAATGTTTTATTTAATATTTATTTATGTATTATGTATTTATTTACTTTTGGCAGTAACCTGAGTCTGAGAAAGACATTAAGCAGGGCTTTAGGCGGAAGACCCTTCCACTTTGTTGGAATATGCATTAGGGCTATGTTTTCAAAAGTACGGGATATTTATCACAATATTACAGTTATAATACAACTAGTAGTAAAAAATGATAGCATCTACTGAGGCCAAATGTGGAGGGGAAAAATTACTTTCTTACAACATTTGTGGAAACAAAGAGTTTTTGGAAAGCAATGGGGCAATTGTTTAAAATAAAAAGAAAATGCCATTATACCATTTGAACAAACAATCCTACTTTTGGGAAATTTATCCCAGAGAAATAAAAATACTGATAAGAATATATATACAGACACATATATATCTGTATATATGTGTGTATACACACACACACACACACACACACACACAAATACACATGGTTGTTAGTTGCAGGGCTCAATTCTTCCTAAAATGAGGTGGGGGGACAGAACAAAATAAAGACTATCAAAGGAATGTGGTAGAAAAATTAAACAGTGCAGATACTAAAAAGAATGTATTAGCCCTATTCCAGCTGACTTAGAGGGATTTCCAATGTACTATTGAGTGAGAAAAGAAAAATGTAAAGAAGTGTATATAGCATGATTGTAATTTTCTAAAAGTCACTTCGCATGTGTTGCATGTATATTTTACATATATGTTTGTATGATTTAATGGGCATTAAGAAAAATATGGAAGGATCAAAACTAAGTTGTTAACTTGCTTGGGGGAAGAATTAGGGGAAAATAAAAAATCTCAATCTGTATATATCAAATTTTGAGCAAGTAAATAATTTAAAAAGTCAGAAGTTAGCAATTCAGAACCTAAAGTTAAAGGAGGACTTCCAAGCATAAATTGGGTTGAATAAACATAGTATGAGATGCATAGAAGGGGATCTAGAGTATTTTTTAACCACACTGATTGTTCTTCAGAAGAAAAACTATAGGAATTGAAGATAACAATTACTCTTTATCTTTAGTTTATACAATATTTTCCATAAGCTATATAGAGTTCTCATTTTTAAAAAAAGCATTAGGCAGTAAGGACAAACTGGCACCATGGTGAGACTTTATCCTTGAATCAACTAGAATGATTGAAAAATAGCTGAAAAGATGAGAAAATTAGTGTTATTTAATGCCATATTGTGTTCTACCAATCAATACATTTTTTATTGCCTGTTACGCGCTAGGGTAGGCACTGTGCTAGGTTCTACCCTCACAGAGCTAGGATAGAGGAGCTCGGAGTCCGGTAAAGGTAGGAACTCCCATTCTAGGTAACGGTGAGACAGACAATAACAAGTACACACACTCACACACCCTAACTACAGACTGTGACCAATCCAATAAGAAAATATAAAGAATGATGAAAAGGCTATCATTTTTCAAGAGGGTGGTCAGTGAAGGGCCCTGAAGTGGTGAGACTAGAACTGAGAACTAAATGGTGAGTTGAGAGAACTCTAGACAGGGGGCTCACATGTGCGAAGGTCTAGATGTGGATAAGGGTTTGGTATGTTCAGCAAACGGCAAGGAGGCCAGTGTGCGTGAAGCATCAGTGAGTGAGGGGGTGAATGGCCAGTAAGAGACGAGGCTGAAGGAGCCACATCAAGCAGGGTGTCATTATAGGCCACGGAGGAGAGTTCGGATTTTTTTAAGGGCATCGTGGAAACCACTGAAAGTCTTTTACTTCGGAAGCGGAATGATTAGATTTATACTTAAATAGATGGTGTTTAAAAAGGTAAAATTGAAATGTAAATTTTCTGTCCATAGATTTCTTAGAATACCTTGAGCTGGGCCTCTGGGCTTTTGGTTCGGGAGGCAGTGGTGTGTACGTGGAACCTACATGGGCTTTGTAGTCTAACCTGGATTTGGATCCTTATTTGCTCTCTTTTTGCTGTGTGACCTTAGGTGTTTACATTACTTTTGGAGCCTGCTTCCTTATCTAAGAAGGGTAACTATACCCAGCATCCCTATGTGAGGTAATGAGGTAATAAGGTGTAAATAGTGCCTGACACATGGAGAACCGAAAAAACTTAGTTCTTTATTCCCTTCCTCTTCTAAGGTAAGGCAAGGACTTTTCTGAATAGGATCTGAGTCCCCAGGTAACTACTGGACCTGTAAAGTGACAACATATCAATAGGTGTTTATGACTGTGTACATATAATCAGTTGATTAGTCATATGCTTGAAACATACATCTGAAGATGTTCACAAACCCACAGGTTCAGAAATACAATTGTTAGAGGTAATCACTTCTCTCAAGTCTATAGATTCTGAGATGAAGTATAGCCATGGCCTAACAATGAGATGCCCAAGAGACTGTATAAGGTATGTGCAGTTTTCTCTTGAACCTTCAATTGCTCAATCTGGATCAGAGAAGGAATAACAGCCTACCCATAGGCTCTGAAATACTAAAACACAGACGTGAAGAGAAACTTGTAATTTACTTTTTATGTGTAACCTTTTAAAAAATCTTCATCTTCGTGATCTCCCCAGCTCTTTTCTAATACTTTGTACAGCAGGTCCTTGAGTAACATCATTGTGCTCAACTCCATTTTGTTATAACATTGATGAGATGCCGTAGAATCTTAACTCTTTTTACATCAATTAGCCTATGGTAAATTGGTTTCTTTATACATCATTTTGATGTAGTTCCAAGAACCTATTGATGACGATAAGTGAGGACTTACTGTACTGCTGAAGGTTCTGAAGCATCATTCACTGCAGCCAGTATCACAGACATTTTTGGGCTTCTAAAACAGTGTAATTGGTTACTTACTGAGTCACTGTTTTGTCTCAGGTACTATTCTAAATGTTTTATACAAATCATATTTATTCCTCAGAACAACTCTCTAAGGTAGGTACCATTAGCATTTCCATTTTATAGATGAGGAAACAGAGCACCAGAAAGGTTAAGCAACTAGCTCAAGGTTATATAGTCAATGGAAGAAACTTGCTTTTCCTTTTTTTTTTTTTTTAACATACTATTGTTAGTACATATAGAATAATCTCATTATTATTCTGTAGCCTTTAAAAACTTTTATTGAAAATTTAAACATATACAAATTTAGAGAAAATAGCATAATGAATTGCCATATACCCATTACTCAGCTTTGCCAATTCTCATGGCTAATCTTGCTTCATCCATATTGCAGCTGCATTGGGTAATTTTGAAGCAATTCCCAGACAACGTATCACTGCATCCATAAATACTTCAGTGTGTATCTCTAAACAAACCACAATAAAAACCATGAAAAACCAGCCAAACAAACCACAATAAAATGATCACACCTACAAATATTTCTTAATAATATGGATTTCCATTCAGTGTTGAAATTTTCCTGATTGTTTCATTTTTTTAAATGTTGCTTTATTAAAATTAGGGTCCAAGCCAGATTCATACATCTTATTTGGTTGATTTATCTCTTAAATCTCTTAATATTTTTTGTTCCCTACAAGGATAAAGGCCTTTCTTTTTTTATAGTAAAAATCTTGGTATTTAATTAAGACTTACCTACATTAAAACATTCTATCTCCCTAGGAGCTGTACTTTGATTGTCAAAGACATGATTTGCTCAGGCTTATAAATATATATGCTCCTTGTATGTTCCCATGGTTACTTACACCAAGAGATTGAAATATTTATTTTAAGAGCAATGCAAATTAATTATTCAGCTTAATCTGCCCTGAGAAATATTCTAGTTCCGGTTATTGAGTTCTCTGGGGTCGTCATTTTATTTTCAAGGTTTTTGGCCATTTTAAGGGGAAAATTGTTTTGGTGGACCTAGTTTAGTATTGATTTCAGTGATTAATGAAGCTCTTGTACCTCCCTACTGTGTTAGGAATTGCATTGTTTAGTAACTGGCAGTAGGACTTGCTCTAATGGACAGTAAAAATACATACATTAAAGCAAAAAGAAAAGCACATAGTATTTCATTGAAGCAGTCCGTGTTAGAAAAGCAGACATCTGAGGAATTTTCTTTGCAAAATCAAATAGAAGGTTTTGCTTCTAGTGTATGTGACATGTGCAACTGAAAGTGCTAATTAAAACTAGATGTATAGAACTGCCTTTCCCCAGTGGATGTATAGTTGGTTTTGAGAAATATCAGAAAAATTTTGCGTCACTAATTAAAATCTTTTAAAAATTAATGTGGCTCAATAAAATTGTTAAAATTGGAGGGAGGGGGTGGGTGGAGGTGGAAGAGGGGGTGGGGGGCAGATAAATGGTAATGGAAAAATACAATAAAAATAATGTAAAAAAGTTGTTAAAATTAATGTGGCCAAATGTGTTTAAAATTATATTTTCTCATTAAAATATTATTTATGATAGAAGGTGAATTCCACATTGCACCACTGTAACAGGGTTTGTGTGTCAGATCTGTTGTGGTCTTTGCTCATTATGCAAAATGCTTTTGTAGTGAAAGGGCATGGATTCCTGACTAAATTTGGCTTCCATTAGGAGTAAGAACAGTAATAGGGAAGAACAGCAAAAGGATTAGCTTCATATGCTTAGCCTTTTCCTTAGTACATGTCTTTTTCTTCCACTGTTCATGTAATGCATTTTTCTATATGGGAAATGCTCTATTTAATATTTGAAGTTACTGAACTTTGTGACATTGTCATTTGAGTTTCTGCAACTAAAGTATGTTAAGATCTGAAAATGTCAGTTCATCTTCATTGGAACAAAGCCATAAAGGAACAGTTTGTTTGACTCATGTTACAGCTACTTGTTGGATAAGCTGAGATGAATCTGCCTAGACCAATCAGGACCAATCTTCTGGTAAACCCAAGAGCTGTGGAAGAAAACCTTGGGTTGGAATAAAATGAAGAATTAGAACAATAACTCCTTATGTTTGAGCAAAAGCAGAAAAATTCAATAAAGCAAAGAGAGAAACTGGGATTCTATGCTCTGCTGCGTTTCTAAGCATTTTAGAATAACCATTTCAATGTGCGAATATGCTTTATAATAACAAGTACTTTGCTGTTCAAGACCTTATTTTTTCCCCTCACAACAAGGCAACTGTTTTCTATTAAATAGGCTGGTATGTTTTGCTCAAGAAATCTTAACGAGTCAATGGCATATGGGATTGGAACCTGCTTTCTGACCCCTGTCTCGGTGTCTGTCACACTATTGTCTCTGAGCTTCAGGAGGACCCTGCATTCCTAGTATCAGGTGCAGCGCCTAGCCCCTAGTCAGTGCTTCATAAATACTTTTAACTGAATGCAAAATAACCCAAGAGATTTTAGTTTAGCAGATTTTTAGCTTAAAAAGTAGTGCTTCTAGATACATTGCCTTGGTTTTGGTATACATAAAAAGAAAATTCTTGAACTTGATACACTGTTTAATTTTTAAAAAGTAATCAGCCTTCTAGTCACAGCAGATCAGAGCTTTCTTTTATAATCTCCGAAAAATCACTTAGAAATATAAAATATCAAGGGATCTGTTTTTTAATTTAAACTGTTTAAACAGGTAATTTGTGACTAGGGTCCAACCCGCGGCCTGCGGGCCACATGAGGCCCAGGACGGCTATGAACGCGGCTCAACACAAAATCGTAAATTCACTTAAAACCTTTTTTGTGCTCATCAGTTTTCCTTAGTGTTTGTGTATTTAATGTGTGGCTCAACACAACTCTTCTTCCAGTGTGGCCCAGAGATGCCAAAAGGTTGGACATGCCTGATTGGGTTTTTAACTCAATCATGTCATTGAATTTTAAGTTAACCTTTTTTCCCCTTACTCAATGGAAATTCAGAGTGGTGTGTAAATTTTTTCTAAAATTTGTTTTATAGTTAACATGTGATGTAGGAAGCATGTATTCTAAAGGTTACTTAAGGTTAAATTTGGTAAGTTGCAAAGGAGTTACCACTATCCACTTTACTCCAGGCAAATGAGTCCTTGATATGTTGATCTGTTGGCTTCATAGGCAAAACATTTCTAGATAACACAGTCTTTTCATTTGCAGCTAGAGGTAGTTCAGCGTAAGTATGAAACCCTGCCATCTTTTATAGACAATAATTCAGATTCAATGTGTAAGTATTCTAATCTATAAGATCCATTTTATTTCTCAAGCTTCAGAATGTCAAGGCTTTTTCAAGCACATGTGAACTGTACTCAATGTAAATTGAAATATTTCTGGAAATGTCAAAGCTACATGCACTTTTGCATTCAAATTCTTTAGTTGGATTTGGAAAAAAATTAATTAAGAAAATAGACCACTTATTTTTTTGTTTGTTGTTGCTGTTTTTTTTTAAGATACTGTGAGCCACTTCTTGTCAATGTCTTTCAAGTGTCCTTGACTTCTTGCCCAAGAAGGATTTACAAGTGCTTAAGAGATAGCTTTGAAATGGCCAGTGATGAACTCTGAAGTTATTTGGAGCGTGGATATAATTTTTGGTTAATTTAAAGTCATTTTAGTTCACCCTTTGAAATGATAGGAACAAAATGGAAATAGTATTATGAGACTACTAAGTTGTTTGATATATTAAATTTTTAGCATTGGGAGACCCAAAACTTTGTTTTAAATTATTTTTTATTGGTTTTAGTGTGAACACTAAAATCATTGTGATTAGCAGAAAGAAGGTCTCGATAAGACCACTTAACGTTTTCTTATTTCTAGCCTTATGTGTTACTATAGGCCATGTTTACTTTTTAAAAATCTGTTTAAAACATTATTACCTAATCAATTAAAATAAGAAGCATTAACAGTAATGAAGTTGTTTAAAATAAATGGATCATTCTTATTTTAAAGTATTAAAAAATACTTTTGGTTTAAATGCATTACCCATTTTACAGTACCTGCTTTTTTTGTTGTTAGCATGATACCTAAAATGTTTTAGCGTCTTGGCTCACTGTGAGTAGATTTTAGTTTCAGTTCTAAACTCCCTCTTCTGTTCTGTCTGTTCAGGCAACAGGCTCACTGACATTGCCAAGTAATTGTCTCTACTTTAATGAGTTAATTAGTTAACTGTCTCCTGCAGAAGTCAAGAAGTGAGCGACTTCTTGTGGATGAGATTTGTTTTGGTTTTTTTTCCTGTGAGCTATACACTTTATCTTTCACTTAAAATCAAGTTAAAATAGACTAGGAGAGTTGGGGAAAACACTGGTGAAATACCTCAGGGTAAATGACTCTCTGGCATCATTTATAACCCCAGATACCACCAAAGCCTCTTCCAGTACATGTCAACCACAGCATTTGTTTTCCTTATTGACTGCTGTTACCTGGTAGTTTGTGCTAAGGCTCCTCTATTTCCTGGTAGTTTTAAAGTCAAGAATATTGTAAAATCTTGGTGATTCAATAAGTAAAGCATACTTTCAGTGTATTTGTGTGTGCATGCATGTGTGTATGTCTGTACATGTTCTGTGTGTGTCGCGGTGATAGTCCTGGCAATGAAACTCAGGTATTAGATATTTGACATCTCTGTGCCCACCCCCAAAGGACAGTTAGATGCCAAATTTTGTTAATATGAACTCAGAGGTTTTCATATATACTGTCTTTTGAAAATTTATATCTGCTAATTAAAGAAAGAAAGCAACACTTAAAACAATTGTGAACAGAGAGAAAAAAGAACAAATTTCACCATAACCCATCTCTTGTATTTTCTTATTTTGTATTTTGTTCTTCCTTTAAAAATTTTTTTCATAGGCGTCATGCCCAGGATTCCTTGTCAAAGGATGAGAGCATTTTTGTGACTCTTTATATATGATGTATATGTATATTTGTGTAAATGTACATATATTGCTAAATCACTTTTCGAAAGGACTGAATTTGAAAAAAAGCAAGATGTATATAACACTGTGAATAGTGTGTTATTATTTGTGTAAAAAAGAAATGGATAAGAATATTCATATATATTTGCATGTATGTATGATATACATCTCATTTATATGTAATTTACTTTTTCACACGTGAAACATCTCTGGAAGAGTGTACAAGAAATTGACTGCTTCTGGAGTGAGGAATTGAGTGACTGGGATAGAGGTGGGAAGGAGACTTTTCACTTTAATATATCTTTTTGTACCTTTTGAATTTTGAATGGTATGAATATAACCCTATTAAAATCATATACAATCATATCCATTAGCAGTAGATGAACGAACCCATTTTTTTTCATTGTTTTTTAATTTGCACGTCCTACTGCCTTGATTCAGGCTCAACTGCTTTCACCTGGATCTTTGCACTAGCCACTTGCGAATTTGGTCTCCCTGCCCCTAATCAGTTTCTTTCTTCTCCAGTTATCTGTCACATTGCTACCTGGGGGAGCAAAGGTCAGATCATTTCTCTCCTCCCCTAAGATTTTTAGTGGTATCCCATGGCCCCCAATATACCTCAGAGTTATTCAGTTTAATATTTAACTCTTCTACCATCTGTATTTTCAGCTTCACTTTCTACATATCTTTGTGTATATATACCCTCTCTTTGCTACCATTTCTCTCTCCAATTAACTTCTCTCCACCCTCGAAGAAAAAAAAGATTTCTATATTTGTTCAATTGATTTTTATTTTTTAGTCTGATATATCCTTTCCACTTGCAGTTTAAATTGAATTTTACTTTTTTCCCTTTAATCCTCATCTGAGGACATGCTTATTGATTTTAGAGAGAGGACCAAGGGTGGGGGAGAAAGATTGATTGGTTGTCTGTTGTACATATTCCGACTGGGACCCAACCTGCAACCCGCCCATGTGCCCTAACCTGGAATGAACCTGCGACTTTTTGGTTTGTGGAAAGACACTCCAACTGACTGAACCACACTGGCCGTGGCTGAATTTAATTTTAAGGCCTATTCTGAACATTACTTTTTTTCCTCTTTCCAACCCCATCCTACCAGTACTTGGAGCGAACCACTCCTTTTTGGTTCCCACAGCTCATTTTTCATACTGTGGTTTGGCACGCATATTCTAGTTAATGGTTGATTTGTTAGTTTCTCTAAATTCTACTTTTAGACTTCCTTGTGTTACTCCCTTTCAAATGGCAGTTGTCTCCCTGATGTGCTTTTCCCCACTCCTGCCTGTCCTAAATTCTGGTGGTTTTGTGATCATGGTAAACCAGATTATGTCATACATTGAAGAATGAGAGGAAGAAGCAATTTTTTGGCAGATCGACTACTTGTAATCCTTTTAGCTATTTATCTTGGTATTTTCCTTTATATTTTTATACTGCTATTTCTAGGCATTATTAATTTTCTATTACAGCAGTTGAGAATTTCCTTACACTACAACCTCCCCCATTCTTTTTCTTCCATTCCCCTCAATATATTTTGTAATCATCGTTAAGTTAGTATTTGGTACCTATATTATTACTATTGATTGTCATGTAGTATATTTCCTATTTTTGTAAAACAAAATACCTTTTTATAATTTACTTTTTCATAAAGTAAAGAAATGACCTAACTCTTCACTTATTTAGCAATTCGTGGACCTGTTGCCAATTCATTAATTTAACAAATATTTACTCAGTGCCTGCTATGTGCCAGGCATTATTGTTGGTGTTTGGGATATGTCAGTGAACATACTAGACAAACACTTTTCTCCTTTGTGACACTTACATTCTAATTGGTAGATAGACAATAAGCACAATAAATAAGTAAAATATATAGTATGTTAGAAGATGATAGGTGCTGAGTGGAAAACAGAGTGACATAGGGAGATTGGGAGTACAGATACAGGCATGGGTTGTAAGACTAAACACGGTGATAAGAGTAGGTCTTATTGAGAAGCGGACATTTGAACAAAGATTTAGATTCCTCCGAAGGTCATTTTCTACATAACCAAATAAATGCCTCGGACAACCTGACATTTCATTTTCCTTAGTGGCTTTCCTTCTTGGAGCCGTCTGTCTGCCCCAGCCAGCGCTAGGTGCTCTAGAGGCCTGCAGCACAATTGTCCTGGGATTTCCCTTGGCCATTATTCTGAGTTGGATTATCTGTTTCCTAATTCCCACATCGTCCTCTTAGTTGGTTCATGTTCTCTTTTTTGGTGAAGCAAATTATCCTACAGCTTCCTGAGAAAGAGTACACGAAGCAAGAAAAAAGTGTTGAGGATGTGGATATCTCAAAGTGCTCTCAACCTACGCTTATGATTGTTGAAAGTTTGGCTCAATTTAGAATTCTAGGTTGGAAATCATTTCTCTTAGAATTTCCAAGGCCTTACTCAGTGTCTTCAAGCTTTCAGTGTTTCCGCTGAGGAGCGTGATGCCCATGATTCATAACTCTTTATATATGACTTGTCTTTTTTTCCTCTGAAAACTTTTAGGACTTTTCTCTTTATGCTGATGTTCTGTAATTTTTTTATGATGGTGGGTCAAGTCCTGGGTGGGAAGGGTGTGTTTAATTTATTGTACTTGGCACTTAGTGAGCCCTTGTATCCTTCAAATTTGGGAAATTTTCTGATGTTACTACTTTGGTAGGTGAGTTAAATAGCTACATTGATCAGCTGCAACCCAAAGAGGAGGGCTTTGGTCTTTCATGTTTGGTCATGTCATGGCACATAAATCCCTTAAAATAATGAGGCATTTATGTGATGGGCAGGTATTTTGTTTAAAAAAATGATCAACATAAAAGGTGGAATATTTTTATTTTTTTGAGTTACTAGAACTGGGAACGCATACATATGAAGGAAGATATTGTTCATTATGCTTTTCTCATCCCATTCACTTCTGTGATTTGACAGGTTACCCCTTCCTTCCCTTCCCTAGTCAGGAAGCTTCTGGGAGTCTACAGCTGTTTTCTCATTTTCAGGTTGTGGTCACCTTGACTGTCCTTTCACTTTTTTCATCTTTCTGATATCTCGTCTCTTACATATATATGTATGTTTTAAGTGAGATAAAAGCCACATAACATTAAATTCACAATTTTAGCCATATTAAAGTATATATTTTGGGGTTTTTAGTATATTTGCAATATTGTGCAACCATCACCACTATATAATTCCAGAACATTTTCATCACTCCCTAAGAGAAACCCCTACATGTTAAAGCAGTTATTCTCCATTTCCCACTCCTCCCAGCTCCCCGTAACTACTCTCTTTCTTTCTGTCACTATGGATTTGCTGATTGTGGATGTTTCATGTAAATGGGGTGCAATATGTGACCTTTTGTGCCTGGCTTCTTTAACTTAGAATGTTTAAAGGCTGGTGCATGTTATAGCACAGTGCTTTTCAACCAGTGTGCCACAAGAGTTTTTAAAAAATGCATATCCGACTGTTAGGTCAGAGGCACTGACCTCTTTTCCTTTAGGCCGTCAAATAAAAAAATGGCAACAGCCAACACAGCAATAGCTGTCCGGTGTGGATGAATCAAAATTGTACCTTTTCTTTGGTCAGGTGGGCAAAAAAACCATTTTTTGCTGTGCTGCAGAATTTTAGTAATTAGTATATGTGTGCCATGAGATGAAAATGATTGAAAATCACTTTTATAGCATATGTCAGCATCAGTACTTTACTAGTGTTCTTAATTCATGTGCTTAGAGTTTATTTTTTCATTATCCAGAGAAAAATTTTGCATTTATTATCCATATTTTGATTTTGATACTAATCTTTAATTTACATTTTCATAAAACATTTGTTTGCCACAAAATGACATTGAGTAATTTTAATATTAAGTATACATTATTTACTTTTTAGTATGCCAGCACCGAGGTCGATGGAGAACATTACATGACCCCGGAAGATTTTGTCCAGCGCTATCTTGGGCTGTATAATGACCCAAATAGCAATCCGAAGATTATCCAGCTCTTGGCAGGAGTAGCTGATCAAACCAAGGATGGGTAAGACCTTTATATATTTTTTGAAAACTAATGTTCTGCAGTATC
This sequence comes from Mormoops blainvillei, assembly GCA_004026545.1. Taxonomy (NCBI): domain Eukaryota; kingdom Metazoa; phylum Chordata; class Mammalia; order Chiroptera; family Mormoopidae; genus Mormoops; species Mormoops blainvillei. Next base: position 69,844 of record PVJD01007120.1, on the reverse strand, counting down.
TAATTAAAAATGGGAAACCCATGTTTACCTATGACATCTGGAATTTTAATATTAGTAAACCACATCTTTTCTTAGATGTTCATAAAAACTGTGTTATTTACTACCATTATCAAGGATACTGCCATTTTGTCTTTTTTTAAACTTACATGTGAAAAGTCATATTTTATATATAATAATCTGAACAGAATGGTTTTCAGATAAGTAAGTATATTCATTTTATTCATTCATTCAATAAATATTGAATAACTATTAATTGCTATGTTTTATGCATTCTTCTAAGTGCTAGAATTGCATAAGTGAATAAACTATGCACGAATGAACAAAATTTAAAAGTAAATTGTAACATGTTAGGAAGTCATAAGTGCTATAAAGAAAAATAAATTAAGGAAGAATTTTAGAGAGTGATATTTATTCATTTCTCTGTCTACTCATTTACTTGACAAATAGTTATTGAACAACCGCCATTTGCCAGGCACTGTTGGACCCGAGAAACAGAAACATAAATAAAATGGGGTTCCCAGTCTTTCTTTTTTTTAATTTAAATTTTATTTTTTAGAGAGAGGGGATGGGGAGGTGAAAGGGAGAGACAGGAACATCAATGCAAGAGAGAAACATCGATCAGTTGCTTCTCCTATGTGACCAGACCAGGGACCGGACCCGCAACTTAGGCACACGCCCTGATGGGAAATTAAACCAGCGACCTTTTGTTCTGTTGGAGGATACCAACCAACCAAGCCACGCCGGCCAGGACTGGGATTCCCGGTCTTGACGAGAAGCTCATGGCCTAGTAAGACAGAGAATGAGTAAACAACAACAACAGAAGCGATACTTTGGAGATAAGGTGCTATACGAGAAGTATATAAAAAGTACAAAAGACATTCAAGAAAGCACAGTTAAGTCTGTTTTGGATGGTCCTGACAGCATCATAGGAGAGGTCATACATGAGTGAAATCTGGCAGGATGAAAGGAGCTTGCTGGTGGTTGGACAGGTAGGGAGTAGAATTCCAGGAAAGGGAGCAGCAGTGACCTGGAGCACCAAGAGGCGTGTGTGTGTGTGTGTGTGTGTTCTGGGGAATAAGAGTGGGGAGGTTGCATTACAAGTACTTTGGTGAGGTTGTGATGTTGCTTTGTTGCTGCCAGAGTTGTGGTTGGAGTGGAGCTGCAGACCTTGTGTGCTAGGCTTTGACTGTATCCTGTAGGCTCATGACTCTCAGTCATGGAGCTATCTTTAGCCTGGCTGTGTATTGTGCAGTCACAGAAATAGCAAGGTGCATCTTACTGGAGTGTCCGTCTACTCAATTTAAGGGGGAAAAAGTACACCATTTTTATATTAAAATTGCATATGACTGTATTACCGAGCAAATGGAATATTTGTATGAGTTGTAAAGAAAATTTGCCTTGCTTTGTGAATTCTAAGCTATTGGGTTAGCAAAAAGTTCATTTAGTTTTTTCCATAAAAGAAAAAACACATTTTTCGTTGTCACCAATAACATTATTGATTTGGATATTTTGAGTATGTTGGCTGTCCCCACGTGGTATAACATTGATTGTTCTCAGTTAATGTCTCCATTTGATTGCTATCAACTTCAAATAGTGCACCCGACCATGGAGCATCGGTCAGTGAGAAATCTCCAACACGAAACTTTGCAAACCACTTTTGACACATTTGACAGTCACAACACCTTCTCTGTATACTGTACAAACCTTTTTTTTGCATTTTTACCTGTCTTGAAATAATAAACTATTATGTGCTTAAAATGTTTTGTGTTTTCTTCCATTTTCAATGTTAAAATGGCTACACAAAAAACTAATTTTGATTTTCTTTTTTTAAACACATACTGACATGACAGCGGTCACAATACAATCTAACAAAAAAGTTGTTTTGAATGAAGTTCAAGACAACTAAGTGCTACTAGAGCCATCTTATGGAAAAAAACCCAATGAACTTTTTGGCCAAAATACATCCCTTGGCCTCCAAGGTCCCAGTTTTTTCTCCTACGTGTAGAAGTGCTTGTATGAAAAACTGAAAAACTAGGTAATAAAGAATTTTTAAACATTATGTCCATTACCACAAATGATTAGATTTTAGAAAAATGGTAGATTGGAGCAGGACAAGACTTGAATGCAATGAAATCTGTTTAGGAGACTATTGTAATAGTTAAAGGAGAAATGTTATCTGTGTTCTTTGAGTCTAGAGTTAATATTACGTTCATTTGTATTTTCCTGCAAAATCTAGCACAATGCATGGAATTTACTATGAGTAGTTTATATCCTGGAAAGATTTCATGTAATTTATTGATGGCAGATATTGGGAAACTTGTACATATTTTGTGTCTTGCCTCTAAAAATGTCAAATCAGCTGATAAGTTATGGATCATTTAGCTTTGGGTCTCTCAATAGTGCTTAAACGGTAAGGCATATGAACATTAATTATATTTAATCAGAATTCCCTCTTCAAAATTATTAAAGATAGCATATACATTTAGCTCTTTTAGAAACGATCAGAGTATTTATTATTAATTTGGTCTGAGACCTGTTTTCAGAGTATCTATATCTTTTCAGATGTTTTCTTTTGTGACTATCTTGTCCATCTCAGTTGTGTCTCTTTTCTGAAGCATCATTCATGTCATTCTCCCAGGCTGAGTCGGGTCATTAAAAGTGTGGTCAAGTGAAATCAAGGGTTTAGTTTGGCAAACTAGAATAGATCAAAAGTGAATTTTGGCTAGTAAAGAATCTAATAATGTTGAATAGTGTTTACTTAAAAATTTTTCTTTTTTTAAAGGTAAATATATTCTATTTCAGATTTTAAAAACTTCTCGAACTTCCTGTTTTTTTCTGTCTTTTGGAATGAGTCAGATTGGGATTGGGTAGGAAATCTGATTCATTGTTATGTAATAAAAATAAGTAAGTTTATGAAACATAGATTTTTTTTTAAGAGAGGGTGGGAAGAGAGGGAGAATGAGAGGGTGAGAAACATCGATGTGAGAGAAACAAATACTGGTTGCCTCCTGTAAGCGCCCCGACCCAGGCAAACCCTCAACCTAGGCCTGTGCCCTGACCGGGAATCAAACTGGTGACCTTTTGTTTTACGAGACAATACCCAACCAAATGAGCCACAGTGGCCAGGGCGAAACATAGGTAATTTCTAAAAGCAGAGAAAGGTAGCATTTTCTAGAACTATGGGGATTCTTAACCTTCTCCTGTTCATGAACTTCAGAGGTTCCTGAACTTGCCGAAATACAATACAAAATGAATGAATTTGCATCTACATTTTTCTGGAGAGAATCCCAGGTTTGCAGAAGGGTTATGACTTCAAAAAACTTAAGAGTCATTGTTAAAGTTTCTTTAATACTTTTATTATTTTCTTTTATTTTTTAATTAGTTAAATTTATTGGGGTGACATTAGTTAATAAGATTATATGGGTTTCCAGTATACATTTCCATCATACATGATCTGTAGATTGCATTGCGAGTCCACCATCCAAAGTCAAATCATCTTCTGTGACCAGATATTTGGCTCCCTCTACCAGTTACTGCCCCCCTTCCCCCTTTCCTCTGGAAGCCCCATACTGGTGTCTGTCTATGAGTTTCAGTTTTATACTCCACTTATGAGTGAAATCATATGGTTCTTAGCTTTTACTGACTGACTTTTTTCACTTAGCATAATATTCTTGAGGTCCATCCATGTTGTTGCCAATGGCAGTATTTCCATCTTTTCAAATGACTGAGTAGTATTCTGTTGTGTGTATGTACCATGTCCTCTTTTTCTAATCATCTACTGAAGGAGACTTTGGTTGTCTCCATGTCTTGGCCACTGTCATGATGCTGCCAATGATCATTGGGATGCATGTATCTTTGTGAATAAATGTTTTCAACTTTTTTCGATAGATACCCAGAAGAGGAATTTCTGGGTCATATGGTAACTCTTCATTTTTTGAGGAACCTCCATACTGTTTTCTATAATGGCTATACCAGTTTACATTCCCACCAGCAGTGAATTGGGGGTTCCTTTTCTCCACAATCTCTCCAACGTTCGTTGTTACTTTTCTTATTGATAACAGCCATTCTCGCAGGTGTGAGGTGGCATCTCATTGTAGTTTTGATTTGCATTTCCCTAATGGCTGGTAAGGAGCATCTTTTCATATATCTGTTGGGCGTTCGTATGTCTTGGGGGATGTGTCAGTTCAGGTCCTCTGCCCATTTTTTAATTGGATTCTTTCCTTGGTGTTGAATTTTATGAGTTCTTTATATTTCGATTATTAACCTCTTGGAGCGCTTGTTTGCAAAAACCTTTTCCCATTTGGTTGGTCGCCTTTTTCTTTTGTCGGTGGTTTCTTTTGCTGTGCAGAAGATTTTTAGTTTGTTATAGTTCCATTCATTTATTTTTGCTTTTACTTCTCTTGCCTTTGGGGTCAAATTCATAAAATTTTCTCTTAAGACCAAAGTTTAATACCTGTGTTTTCTTCTGCATAATTTATTGTTTCACATCTTATATTTAGATCTTTGAACAACTTTGAATTTTTGTACATGGGACAGACTGTAGTCTATTTTCATTCTTTTGCATGTGGTTTTCCAATTTCCCCAGCACCATTTATTGAAGAGACTTTCTTCATTGGGTATTTTTGGCTCCTTTGTCAAAAATTATTTGCCCATATACATGTGGTTTTATTTTTGGGCTCTTAATTCTGTTCCATTGGTCTGTGTGTCTCCTTTTCTGCCAGTACTAAGGTGTTTTGATTATCATAGCTCTGAAGTATAATTTGAAGTCAAGTAGTGTGATACCTCTGGCTTTGTTCTTTTTTCTTAGGATTGTTTTGGCTGTTTTGGGTCTTTTTTGGTTCTGTACAAATCTGACGATTTTTTGTTCTATTTCTTTAAAAAATGTCATTGGGATTTTGATGGGGATTGTATTAAATCTGTATATTGCTTTGGATAATATGGGCATTTTAACTATGTTGTGTATTCCAATCTGTGAACTTGGAATATCTTTCCATTTCATTGTGTCTTTTTAAATTTCTTTTAATAATGCTTTGTAGTTTTCAGTATATAGGTCCTTCGCATTTTTTGTTGTTTATTCCTATGTATTTTATTCTTTTTGTTGCAGCTGCAAAAACATTTTTTTATGGCTTTTTCTGAAATTTCATGGTTAATATATAAGAATGCAGTAGATTTTTGTGCATTGAGTTTGTGTCTTACGACTTTACTTTATCTTTTTATTGTTTCTCACAGTTTTTTTTTGTTTTTTTTTTTGGCGAGGTCTTTAGGGTTTTCTATATAGAGAGTCATGTCATCTGCAAAAACTGCCACTTTTACTTCTTTATTCCCAGTTCAGATGCCTTTTATTTCTTTTTCTTGACTGATTGCTCTGGCTAGGACTTTTAATATCTTTAATACTTTTAATTCAAGAAAATCAAAGGCTTTGGTAATGTTTAAGTCAACCCATCCTCATTTAACACTTACGGAAAATTATTAACACTTAAGGGCCCAGAGAGGCTGATTGACATGCCCAATAACACAAAATTAGTTCTCTTAATTTTCAGTCTGTTTTTCTTTTTGCAGTCCTATTGGTGTGTATTTTGAAGTAGTACCACATAATATTGTTTATAATAACCCAAGACCAAATCTGAATTAATAGAAATAGTATTGAAAATTTTAAGTGATTTAAGTGTGTGGGAAAAGCAGGTTTAGGAGTGAGTACCATGCCCTTTTGTGTATTGACCCCCTTTTTCTCTCGCCCACTGCCTTTTCTCCACAGATAGTAAAACAAGCAGCAGTGTTTTAATGTAGGTGCTTGCTTTGGAGAGCCATGTAGAAGAGCAGTGTGTGGTATAAATAGCATGATGGGTTGGTTGTCTAAAAGTAAAGCCATTATCCAAATAGTATCTGAGATTGTGGCTTAAACTTTGAAGTTCTGGTTGTATAATGAAAAGCAAAACGAGTTTATGCACTAAATGCAGATCTTGGGGAATATTACTATACCCATAGTAATACCCGAATAATTAATAATCTAGAATATTTAGACAGTTGTTTGTTTGAAACTAACTTCTAGAAACTATAGAAGTTTCTATATTTAGCTCTAGTCAGAATTTCACCTGGAGGTTCTATTCTCCCATACTATAGAAAACTATAGTTTTCCTCTCTTTTCCTTTTCCTGAGTGTTTTCCTTTAATATTCTCATGCATATTAAAAGACATTTTTTAAAATTTTATTTAATCCTTACTGTATTTTTTTCCATCCATTTAGTCCCCTTATATTCCCTTCCCCCCAGCAGTCACCACACTGTTGTCCATGTCCATGAGTCCTTTTCGTTTTTCCTTTTTTCTCAATCCCTCCACCCCCTAACCTCCCCACTCCTAGCTGTCATCTGCTGTCCATCTATGAGTCTGTCTATGTTTTGCTTGTTAGTTCAGTTCGTTCATTAGATTCCAATACGAGTGAAATCATATGGTATTTGTCTGTGTCTGCCTGGTTTATTTCACTTAGCATAATGTTCTCCAGGTCCATCCATGCTGTTGCAAAGGGTAAAATTTTCTTCTTTTTTATGACTGAGTAGAATTCCATTGTGTAAATGCCCCATAGTTGTTTTATCCCCTCATCTTTTGAAGGACACTTGGGCTGCTTCCATTCCTTGGTGATTGTAAATAATGCTGCAATGAACACAGGGGTGCTAATCTTCTTTTGAATTAGTGTTTTGGGATTGTTCTGGGATATATTCCCAGAAGTGGGATTGCTATGTCAGAAGGCAGTTCCATTTTTAATTTTTTGAGGTATCTCCTACCGCTTTCCACAGTGGCTGCACCAACCTGCATTCCCACCAGCAGTGCAAAGGGGTTCCCCTTTCTCCACGCCCTTGCCTGCACTTGTTTGTTGATTTATTGGTGATAGCCATCTGACAGGTATGAGCTGATATCTCATTGTGGTTTTAATTTGCATTTCTCTGATGATTAGTGACATTGAACATCTTCTATATACCTATTGGTCATCTTTATGTACTCTTTGGAGAAGTATCTACTCGGTCCTTTGCTCGTTTTTTAATTGGGTTGTTTGTTTTTTGGGTGTTAAGTTTTAAAGTTCTATATAAATTTTGGTAATTAACCCCTCATTAGATATATCTGCTAATGTATTCTCCCATTGTGTGGGTTGTCTTTTTATTTTGTTGATGTTTCCCTTTGCTGTGCAAAAACTTTTTCGTTTGATGTAGTCTCATTTGTTTATTTTTTTCTTTTGTTTCCCTTGCCTAGGGAGATATATCTGATAAAATGTTGCTATGAGCAATGTCCAAGAGTTTGCTGCCTATGTTTTCTTTTGTGCTTTTTTATGGTTTTGGGTCTAACGTTTAAATCTTTAATCCATTTTGAATTTATTCGTGTGTGTGGCATAAGAAGGTGGTCTAGTTTCATTTTTCTGCACATATTTCCCCAGGTTGAGTTTCGTAAGTACTTTATAAGTTTTGGATATTAACCCCTTATCAGTTGCATTGGCGAATATGTTCCCCCATTCTGTGGGACTACATCAAACTAAAAAGTTTTTGCACAGCAAAGGAAATAGAAGAAACTTTTATACAGACATCTTGGTTATTTTGAAAAGAGGCTGTCATTATGGTGTGAAGGGAAGGTGAAATCATCTGGGGACTCTGACTTGGTTCTCTTGAGGAAATAGTATTTAAGCTGAGCTATGTAAAGACTGAGTATAAATTAAATGGGCAAAAATTTGGAGATGGCGGGATCATACCAAGGAAAATGAACTGCTGAATTATGGCCCTGAGTGGAAAGAGCATGGTTTGTTCTAGTTGCTGAGAATGAGTGGGCTGGAGTGTAGAGAGCAAGGGATAGGTATGCAGAGGTCAGGTCCTGTGGACCTACAAGCCATATTAAGGATTAGGTCTATTTCTTTAGATAGGATATACAGTATGGATATAGATTTTTATAATGCTGTTACTTGGATACTAGTCACTTACCAATAACAGCAACATGGTATGGAATCTTTGCAGCAAGCTTGCCCTGGAAGATGACTTAAACTAGCAAATGGCAGCTCCATGAGATCAGTGAAGCCATTTTCACTGTAATCTTGGCTACTGACTAATTTCACAACCCTGAGTGTTATAGGATCCAATAATTTGTAGTCTCCCCACTTTTTGTTTTGAATTTTCCTTTATAAATTTTATTATTGACATTTCAGACATACATAAAATAGAGTAGTGTAGTGATTCAATGTACTCATCACTCACTTTTAATAATTATTAAAATAATGAATAAATTTTTTTCATTTATATCTCCATTCATTCCTTCACTCCCTAGATTATTTCGAAGCAATTATAAGGTAACATATGTCTCTAAAAGAAAAATTACTGAAAACACAAAACAGACAAAACCTCCTCAAAAACATTAGCATTGATTTCTTAATATAGTCAAGTATTTGTGTTATACCAGCATTTTCATATTTTAATTTTCTCATAAACAACTTTTTTTGACTTTGCTTGAATAATTGTTGTACCACTTAGGTTTTTAATGAGCTTGTCCTCCATATCTTCTTTAAAAGTTGTGCTTTTTAGCCCTGACTGGGTAGCTTAGTTGGTTGGAGCATCATCCCCATATGCCAAGGTTGCAGGTTCTATCTCCTCCAGTCAGGGCACATAGAAGAATCAACCAATGAATTCATAAATAAGTGGAACAACAAATTGATGTTTTTCTCATCCTCTCAAATCAATAAATAAAAATTTAGATAATTTAAAAGTTTTTTTGCCACCATGGAATGTTTACTCTGTAGTTTCCCTACAGTCTGCATTTTTGCTGATTGTGTTTACATAATAGTGTTCAACATGTTGCTTTGGCCTTTCTGTTTTTCACAAATGATCGATTACATCCAGAGCAGTGATTCTCAGCACGGAGGCTGCTGTTGGCATCTAGTGGGTAGAGACCAGGCGCGCTGCTAAACCTGCCAGAATGCACAGGAGGCCTCCAAAACAAAGCATTACCCATCTGAAAATGGACTGTTGAGTACCAAGGCTGAGAAACTGATCTACAGACTTGTTCATATTCAAACTTAATTATTTTTGGTCTAGCTCTCTTTCTTTGAGTGATTTTAGGGACTGATGATTATTGCTCAATTCCATTAATTTGTTAGAGCTTTTCAAAAAGGCGATATTCTAATTTTATTCATTTCTTCTTTCTTTATTATTTGGAATACCTTTATGAAGAAAAACTTTCTTCATCAGTTACTTGGTTACCCTGAGCTACAGTTCATATAGTAAAGGCAGGTTAAGTGCCTGATATTTCCCCCTTCCTTACCAGCCAGTAACATTTTATATTTTATTCTAGGTTGATCTCCTATCAAGAGTTTCTGGCATTTGAATCTGTTTTATGTGCTCCAGATTCCATGTTCATAGTGGCTTTCCAATTGTTTGACAAAAGTGGAAATGGAGAGGTGACATTTGGTAAGGAAAAGAAAAGATTGTAAGTGATAAGCGGAGTTAGTGAGGCTCTTCCAACCTGCAATCGCTAAATCTAGTAACTGTGTATAGATTGCTGTTTATTTTGGAGGTAGTCAATAAGTGAAGCATTACTTTCCTAAAAGGATTTACACAGATAAAATTAAAATGGTTTTATTTTCTTCTAAGCATTAGACTATTGCAAAAATTAAGGAATCTAGGAATGCCATTATTTCCGCTCATTGAGTCATTGATATTTTCATATTCCTGAAGTAGGTGGTGTAATCCTATCCTGGGCAAAAGTCTTTATGAAACAGACTGTGAGCAAACAATGTGGAGTAACTATCTCATTCTTCATGGGTTTTTTGAGTAGAGACTTCAGAGCTTCTCTGTAGCATCTGGAAAATTGTTGCTATGTCATTTTAACACCAAGAATGGAATTGAAGGAGGAAGTTAAGTCGAGAATAATTAGCGTTCTCTGAACCCCCATTTTAGACTTTTTGGTTTTAGGAAACAAGGCTAGGATATTACACTTGCAATCTCAGTTGGATGTAGAAATTGATTTAAAACCTTTGATAGGCACGTAAACTAGCACATTGTCGATGTTTACAAGCTATAAACTTGGATTTCTATTTGTCACCATGTATTATATTTTAAAGACACTTATTTGCAGAAATTAGTTTTTGTTTAGGAAAAGCATCAGCTAGTTTTTCCTGTGACAGGCTTTTTAATGAAAACAAATGTAGTGTTTTCAAGGACCTTGAGCCCTTCACCCTTTCCTTTTTTAATATTTGGAACTTTTTTATTGTGATAACACAAAGTACAACACTTGCTATCTTAACCATTTTTAACTGCCTAGTTCAGTAGTGTTGAGTATATTCACAGTGTTGTGAAATAGAGCTCCAGAACTTTTTCATCTTATAAAACCGAACTAGAGCCCCATTTATGGTGTGACCGGGCATTGGCATGTGGTAGAGAAACTCTTGAAAGTCAGGCTGTTCCCGAGCCACAGCACTAAATCTTTATTCGCTGTAGAGTTTGTTCTAAAACAAATACTTTTAGTTAAACCCAAAGGAAGAAGTATCACTGCCATGGTAAGATTGGTGGGAACGTACAGGTATTCGGAAGGACCACTGATGCCTTTGCTGTGATCTTAGTGGGCACATTTTCTAGCTTGGCACTGATTGTTTCTTCTTTCCGCCCATTGACCCAGTTGTCTTTTGTATAAGAAGATTTTCCCAAATAAGTGCCCATGCAGAACTCTTTAGGTTTCTGTGCATATCTTGGCATTCTCCCTGCTTTTGAGCAATCTCTGGTCATTCTGCCTCCTAAAGGATATTGACTTTTCTCAAAATTATCTAGATTTTATAGTTTAAAGCATAAAATCTTTGTATCTCACCTTTCAGCATTAACCCTGTACTTCTAATAATTTTCAGTAGGTATCCCACATGTCTCACTTCCAAATATGCAAAAATGCTTGGGAAATAACTTGATACAAATATCTGTATTAGTGACAATATATCTGTGTTTCTATCACGTACCTACTGTTTAAGAATTAGATGTCCCAAAAACAAATTGTAATTTATTTGGTACCTCCCATCTTGATATCATGGTTCTTTGTGTCTCCTCCATTTGGTTGGTTTTCCCAATTTCTATTTTTCACAATAAGTCACTGGAGTCAGTTTATCTAATAGGCTAACAGTAGAGACTCATGTCACTGTTGATTAGTATATTTAAATAAGTGTAGGAAGCAGCTGAGTGGTTTAAACTACCTTAATATTTCATGCAAATGAAAGTTTGTAATTAGATCCCAACCTTAGCATTTTATAGATCTTTTGTTTTTCCTTTAGGCTATGATTTATGAGTTAGGGTTTTAAGAAAATATAATTAGGATTGAAAGCAAAACAAATCAGTTTTAGTTATTATAGCACCTGGTATGAACTGAAGAACGTATAAACCCTCCAGGATCCTGCTTTCATTCTTCTCCATACTGTAGAGATGGGGGGATTCTTATAGACTAAGATAAAGCTGAACTGCCTTTCAGCACCGTTCCTGGGATCCCCGGTCCACTGGGCGGTTCTCCTGATGGTGTTCACATGGTTCCTGGAGACTTGGACCATTTCCCCTTCCTGCCCTGCCTGCCTAGTTTTGAGGATCCATTTGTAGACAAATGTTCTTAACTAAAATGAAAAGAATCATAATGAAAAAGAGAAAGTTTAATTTTATAGTCTTAAGAAAAGAGAAAAAACATTGAAACTGTTACCAATGCCACTTAACAAGATTCCTAAGGCTGTATTTCAAGACTACAGAATTTCAGCATAAGAAACTAATTAACTTGAAGTTTATTTTTGTAGGATTTTTGGATCTGTGATAAAGGTCAGTTTTCATGTTTGTACCCACTTAATCAAATGAATTATGCTTATGTATTTATAGCCATATGTTTAAGTAAAAGGAAATTTTAGATCAATTCTAACTTGAAATATTTTTCACCAAATGGCCTTGTGTTTTCTAGTTTGAAGCTTATTAAAAGAATAGTTTTCTCTCGTGCACATCAGGAGAGAAAGGTGGGAGAGAATATTGGATGTAAGGTGTAATGGAATGGGAACAGTCTATTATTCCATTGGTATCTCTCATGGACTATGGTGATGATGTTATCTGTGTACTGGTATATATTGTTCTCATCTATGCTTTTTTTAAAGATATGCTTTTTATAAACATCAAATCATATATTTGTGCATCTTTCAAGTATTTATATAAGTAGCTATATTGAATAACATTTTCTTGAGTTCTGGACAAGTTGGGGTTTTTTGTTTTGTTTTTTTTTTTAATTATTGTTAGAGATGCCTTTACTCTGGGGGAGGGGACTTACATTGAGACCTTGGTAATCCATTTCAGAATGTACAAACTCAGGAGAGGGTTCTGGAGTTTTTAAAAGAGTGAATAAAACCAACAGTTTATTGTTTCCGCTTTGATGTTCCTTCAATAAAACGCCTAATGCATGCTGTGGATAATTACTTAATGGCTTGTATAGCTGATACTGCCTGGTGCCATGAGCCTTGTAGAGGCCATTGCATGACTGGTGTGTGCTAGAAACAGTACAAGCTTGCCTTGGTCTTACTGTTATCCACTCGTGTACTGGATATTTTGCTTGATAGAATTAGCTTGAGGTAACCTAGATAACCAGTTGCACTACATTGTGTTGTGGATAGCTGATATGCTTTTATCATAAATTAAAAAAATAAAAGCCTATTGCTTTAACAATGATGTAATCACAAAAGCAACCCCCCACACTCGCCATCTATTAAATAATAAATGAGTATAAAACATGTTATACATTCTAAGTTGTCTATTAAAATTGCATCAACATTGAGTTCCTAGTGTTTGTCTAGGAAGAACTCCCCAAAGTGAACTTTCCCAAGGTCATGTCTTCACCCCCTGGCTGTAGGAACCTCAAAAAGCAGGATTCCTTTTGAGTTTTTGACTATCAGTATGTATAGCAAATAAAAATGTGTTCCATTTGTGCCTCTAAAATAGACTCTTTTCTGCCTAAAGGGAAGAATAAATTAGGCATAACCATTGCTATTATTAAAAGGTTCAGGAGATAGAAGTCTCGATATGAAAAATGTACCCTCTCTCAATGGAAACAAAACTGTAGCCATGGAATAATATGAAATACTAATGGCAATAAATATCCATTCTAATCTGGTAAGAATTAGAGCTTCACCTGGGCATTCAAATTAAATCAGGAAGAATTTTTGAGACTTCTTTCAGATATCACAAAGAAGGTCATATTAATACTCAAGGCTGTTAGAATGGCTATTAGGTTTTGAGATAAAAAGAAAAAGGACATGCTGTTATTAGTTTTTATATAATTTGGTGATAGACGGTTAAAGCATCTAGCTTCTATAGTAATAGATGCTTTTTAAATTCATCTTTCCTGAGAAATGGACCTTTGTATATATTTGGCAGCATGACGACTCTATTGATCGCTTGCACATAGTCCCTTCTGGAGGTAGGTAAAGTGTTAATAGAAATACTTTCCTTCGGAAAAGCAGAGGAGGTCACCAGGAAACTAATGATCCACCTGGAAGCAGAACCTAGAAGCCTGGGACTGAGTCTACATGCTATGTGGATTGAGACTTCCTCTACAAGTTCCTGTTGTTGATCTTTATTTTGCTGTTTGTTTTCCTTTGTTTCCTTTTTTGGTCTCTTAGTTGTTCCTCTTCTTTCCCCCACCCCTCCTTCACTGAAAAACTCTTCACTTCCACAAGTCTTGCCATTGTTTTTGTTCAGTTATACACAAGGATATTTCATTGTTCATGTTGGGAGTCCTTCTAAAAGCCTCTCTGACTTCACTTTAAGAACTGTGAAGGCGAAACTCAGCTGTTGAGGACTTTTTTCCCCCTGGCAATAAAAATGCTTGGTCTCAAGCCTGTAAGTTGGAAGCAGAGGCTCCTGCTGGGCTGAAATCCTTGAAATCAGGATGTCTTTGGGCTGATGGTAGGTGGGCTGTGTCACAGGGCTGATGGCTTGTATACCTACAGGAGGAGTTCTCTGGCCACACCGTTGGTACAGCAGCTCCTTCCAGGCTCATTCATGGAACAGGCATGGCGGCAGTCTTGGAGAAGAGTGCCAGCCCCGGTCAGAGGTAATTTTGTACTGCAGAAAGGTGAACAAGACCAGTAGGAAGCTCCCATAAGGACCAGGGGAGGGATGAGGGTGGATGAGATGGGGAAGACAGTGGGAAAATTAAAACCTCTGTTAAGACATATTTACACAGATTATATGCTTTAATGTATATTTCCTCTAGTCCAATCATCATAAGTGACTGATACAGCTAAACTGACTAATGTTATACGTCTGTGAACATTTTTACTTAATCACGGTTGTCACCATTACCTGCCCTCCTGACAAATTATGGTACTCCTCTCCTTTGAGCAAAGAGAACATAATGACAGGCTATTTTTGTATCTGGCCCCAATTCCCTTTTCAAAGGAATTAGAAACCATCTCTTTCCATAAGCCAATGCTCTGCTGGAAGTGAAAAAGTGGTTTGTTGTTTTCTATATGTCAGAAAACGAATGGATTCCTATTTCCCTTAGCAATGCCAACCTGGTACAAAACACCAGGTCATGATCTTGCTGCCAATAAGATGTGACTGTCATATCCCTTTCATCCAGGCCAGAACTATGGCTACTGAAATAGTACTCCAAGAAGTGCTATTTAGAGCTAAAGACCCTTGTTTGCCACTGGAAAGACGGGATTCTCTCTGGGGGGACAACTTGTTATATAGCGTCAGTTAGATGTATTGGGTACATTTGAGATCATTGGTGTTCCCTTTCATGTCATGCAGAACCCGACAAAACCTGGTAAGATAAGAACATCAGCTATTTGAGCTATTGCCTCACACAAGTATAAGTTCTCCAGTTCTGGAGCTTTTGTGTAACTTTTTTTTTTTTTTTTTGATAAGCACATCCTGGTAAAAGTAAAGTGGTAATTAAGAATTGGACTTCAAAACAATACTGATTATTTCTGTAAGCTTCCTGAATTAGCCTTAGGCAGTTGGTAGTGTAAATAATAACAGAAGGGAAGTGGGACAGATCAAGAGGTGCCAAAGTAGGTTTGAAATTTTGTTAGTCTTAGTGACTAGTTGTAGCCCGTGACATGGCTAAACTAATTCAGAGTGTGTAAGGGGAGTTCATAAACCACAGCACATTGTAATGGTCATAGTGGAACCATATGCAGAGCTAAGTGCCCACTTTAGAAGAAACAGAAAAAGTTCAAACAAATACTTACGGAAAATGACATTTCAATATTTGAGGAGATTACTGTGAATGATTCAGGCCATCATTTTAATTGCTTCAAAGATATTCTGCAGTCTTATTTAGAGGTTGCTAGGAAATTTATAAAATACGATTTTAGTTAAAGTTTTTATTATAGAGCTATTTTTCTAAACGTAAATTATACATTGTAATTTTGATTTATAAATATCCCGTTTTTTGTGATAGTAGAAAGTAATTTTCAGAGTTAATTAAATTTTTGTAGTTTGAAAGCTTCTGAATCTTTGATTTTATTTGATATAGTTTCAAACTTGAGATTCTGCTATCTTCTGATCACTTACAGGGAATTCAGTTTTATTCCACCATTATATAAAACTTACTTAGGTAGTAATATGTACATTTCTTATCAAATTGTTGAGTTTTAGGACTTATCTTTAAAATAAAGATTATCATAAAGTAACTGATCCCCTTTAATAATTAATTTTAATGTTACTTAAATATATGTAGTAATTAAACTTATCTTTTTCTGCTTTCCATTTATTTCTTCATGTTTCCTTAGTTTCACACATTTTTAGACCTTAAAAATAAGAAATTAATTAATTTGGGAATAGAAGCAGCCAATTAAATTGCAGAATCCTAAAATCTTTTTTGCTAATGTGCCATATTTTTAGTTATAAATATTTTATTACAACTCTTATTATTTTAATTATCTTGTAAACTTTAACATATTTTATAACATGAAGTTTCATGTAGATTTAAGGGCAATCCTTTGTTTTGGTTAGAAGCCAGGATCCCATGAACTGCTATTGAGTTAATTATTTGTTTTTAGAAACAAAAACCCATATATTTAATTTGTGTGTATGGAAGGTGAAAATAATTTGATATGATTTGCAAATTCTGAAATATTGTTGCTACTTAGACAAGAAATAAATGCTACATTCTATTTGAAAGCAAAGATGAGAATCCCATCTCCCCAGTGACATCCAATGCCTTCTTCCAAGTTACTGATTGTGACCTGTTCAGAGCTGTTTTATACATCGGGTCCAGAGTGGCAGGATTTCTAGTTTAGGATTCTTATACCACATGACCTCCCCACCCCCACCATAGCAATGCTTTTGTCAAGAAAAAAAGGTATATAAAAACAAAGGGAATCCATTAAACCATTTACAATATGAGACCTGTATCTTATTTAAAGAATTTGAAGAAATTAGAGAAAATAGCATAGTTGGAAATAATAAAATATTAAACTTGTATTTACTAATTCTCTAGTATAATTGATAGCTCTTGATGGTAAAACCCTTTTACTAATATGATTGGCTTAAATCTGAAAATAATTTTGTTCTTAAGACGTCAGCAAAACAGGCTTTCTGCTTTCTTAACTTTTTAATGATTTTTTTTTTTTTTGGCATGAGCTTCTAAATTAGTCTATCCAGTCTGTGCTTGTTAAAGTACCAGTCATTTGTGAACTGACTTTTACAGTAAGTGTAGAACTGCGTAAGAAAGTGAATGACATGGGTAGTGCATGAAGACAAGCTGTCAGAGGGTTTTGGTTGTATATTACACAGTGTGACTGGTTCTTATCTAAAAGTTACTATACTGTGTTTAGTCCTTACTTATTTAAAAGTGAATCACTAATTTCACTTATCTTAAAATATCTTAATAGTTGAGACTAATAATCATGGTTTTTATGAGGATTTTGAAGCTTTTTGTCAAGACCATATTTTTGACAATATCAGAAGCTTTTAATAAGGTGCTTGCTGCTGAGCTAATGATATGCTTTTGGTGGTATTTCTTATACCCTATCTTCAATAGACATATTCAGCCTAGTGTGAATGTAACAATCAAGCCTCAATCAAACCATACTTAGTATGACAAATATTGCATTATACTGTAATTTAGGTATTCATGCTTCTGATAAAGGGCTTAATTCGACTCCTTGAGGAACCGGGAAAACATTATTGATTTTATACTGGAATGCAAAGTAGCAGCCATTTATAGTGCACGATACAAATCACTTCCTAATTAAAATTATATCAAGAGAAATTAAGAATCTCATGGCCTTATATGTAATGGTACACAATCTTAAGTGTAAAATTATATTTTGTATCAGTTGTGTTCCTGTGCATGGGTTTCTGGGCACAAAAATTTTTGCAGCTAATCTTAATAGAATCAGATAATATTGACTTTTAAAATTTCTCTTAATTTCTTTCTGTAGGAACATTGCAGTGGACTAAACTACTTATTCCAGATATAATTTATTTATTTTTGTTTTCCCTTTTAAGAAAATGTCAAAGAAATTTTTGGACAGACTATTATTCATCATCATATCCCTTTTAACTGGGACTGTGAATTTATCCGACTGCATTTTGGGCATAATCGGAAGAAGCATCTTAACTACACAGAATTCACACAGTTTCTCCAGGTGAGCTTAGTTTTCATAACTGGTGTAAATATATACCATTGCGCCTCCACCTCCTTCCCTTTAAGTTTTACTGAGTTTATTATAAAAACAAGCAATCCCCTGTGGCATTTTACCTCCATTTTTCATTTCCCAGTCCTAGCGGCAACTTCTTAAAACTTTTATAATTTTCTTTTTTTAATTTATTTTTTGTTGTTTTCTGTTACCATTTATCCCCCTTATACTCACCTCCCCCCTGCAATCACCACACTGTTGTCCATGTCCATGAGCCCTTTTTCCTTTTTGCTCAACTATTCTACCCCCTAACCCTCCATCGCTATCCGTCTGCTCTCTGTAAGTCTATCTCTATTTTGCTTGTTAGTTCAGCTTGTTTATTAGATTATGTATATGAGTGAAATCGTATGGTATTTGTCTTTCCCTGACTGGCTTATTTCACTTAGCATAATGTCCCCCAGATCCATCCATGCTGTCGCACAGGGTAAAGAATCTTTTTTAAGGTTGAATAGTATTCCATTGTGTAAATGTTCCATAGTTGTTTTATCCACTCATCTATGATGGACATTTGAGCTGCTTCCATATTTTGGTGATTGTAAATTATCGTTGTGTCTTTTAGTGCTTGCTTCCATAGCTTTAAATAATAAATTTGTGCTGGTACTTCTACTTTTTAATTTTCCACTTTTAGGTATTTTTACTGAATTTGAACCATGGAAAATTAGTAGTCACTTCTTTCACCCCTTCCTCTCTACCACAGACTTGGAATTTTCTGTCCCCACCCCCCATCTCATGAGTCTACTTGGATCAATATCATATCTGAATTACTGTAGTTAAACCCTATTCATGACTAAATGATCACTTTCCTTAGGTTTTTAAAAATTTATTTAGTTTTCTGTGTATTAATGTAATTGATTCTCAAACATTGCCTCACTTATTAAAATCTCATTTTAATATGTTTAAAACACATTAGGTATTTCATTAGAGCTCTCCAGAATCTTTCTTTTTTAAAAATTGAGGTAAAATTCACTTAACATAAAATCAATCATGTAAATGTGCACAATTTAGTGACACTTAGTACATTCACAGTGTTGTACAACCTATCACCACCTCTAATTCTAAAATCTTTTCATCACAGCAGAAGAAAACCCCGTGCCCATTAAGCTGTCACTCCCCAGTGCTGTCTCTCCCCAACCCCTGGTAACCATCAGTCTACTTTTTGTCTCTGTGGATTCACCTACTCTGAATATTTCACATACTGTTGACCCTTGAACAACACGAGTGTGAACTGCACATGTCCATTTACAGATTTTTTTCAGTAAATATGTTCTACTATAAATGTATAAATGTATATTCTTTTCCTTATGATTTCCTTAATGACATTTTTTTCTCTAGCTTACTTTATTATAAGAGTACATAACACATGTAACATACAAAATATGTGTTAATCGACTATTTATGTTATTGGTAAGGCTTCTTGTCAGTAGTAAGCTATTAGGAGATAAGTTTTGGGGGAGTAAAAAATTGTATGTGGATAATTATATGCCCCTAGCCCCCATGTTATTGAAGGGTCAACTATAAATAGAGTTAATTATACAATATGACTTCTTGCATATGACTTTTTTTCATTTAGCATAATACTTTTCCAGGATTATCCATGTTATAGCATGTATTAGTACTTCATTTCTTTTTATGGCTGAATACTATTCCATTGTATGGATATACTCAATTTTTTCTACCTGTTCATTAGTTGATGAACACTGCCATTCTCACCTTTTGGCTATTGTGAATAGTGCTGCTATGAACATTGGTATACAAGTTTTTGTCTGAATACTTGTTTTCAAATCTTTTGAGTATATCCCTAGGATCACAGTTGCTGGGTCTATGGTAATTTTTTTGCTCTGTAGGTAGAGGCTGGGCTTTGTTCTTGATGCAAAGCTGTCAGTCTGTGATCTCCATCTTCACACTGGGGAATCCATTTGCCTTCCTGTTATGTTGAGTCTCTATTTGCTGGATTCCATCTCTTCTTGTATTATGGTTTATTTATTCTTTTTGGTGGAATACTTCCAGCAGGGGCTTCCTGAGGAATGTAATTTTTTTGTGAGATTTTTTATATAAAAGCCTCTGCTCTATTATTACACATATTTTGGTTGGGTTTAGAGCTCAAGTAGGAATTTACTTTTCTCTTAATTTTGAAAACATTTCTCTTGTGTTTTCTGGCTTCCATTTTTGCCATGGAGAAGCCCAGTGGCATTCTTTTTTTAAAAAAAGATTTTATTTATTTATATTTAAAGAGAAGGGAAGGGAAGGAGAAAGAGAGGGAGAGAAACATCAATGTGTGAGAGATACATCGATTGGTCGCACATCTTGCATGTCCCCAACTGGGGACCTGGCCCACAACCCAGGCACGTGCCCTGATTGGGAATCAAACTGGTGACCTTTTAGTTCACAGGCCAGCGCTCAATCCAGTGAGCCACACCAGCCAAGGTGATCTAAAAATACCTTAATATTTAGATATGACTATTCTTTCCATAGTTACAACTAATGTGAAAATGGCCTTAAACAGCATCATTATTATGTTGTGATAATAGACTTATTTGGATTATGTAGCAGGCTCTTAGGGCAGAAGTGTTGAAATTTTGACTTCTGTATGGTACTTAGGGTATTACTGGCACATTTTACTGTTTTCATGGATATCACTTATTATAAAATTTGGCTGTCCAGTAGTTCAGAAGTTCAGAGATCTTCTGGATTGTTTTACAGTTTATGAGTAACTGCCCAAAGCCAGGTGGAGTGATAGCTGAACATAAGTCATGCAGTTTGTTATTCATAACTTTCACGTTAGAACTACAGTTGCCCCTTGAACAATATGGGATTAAGAGTGCCAGTGCCACGCAGTTGAAAATCCACCTACAGCTTTTGACTTTCCAAAAGCTTTTGTCTTCCCTTGATATCTGAGGAGGATTGGTTCCAGAGCCCCTGCAGATACAAAAATCCGAGAATGCTGAAGTCCCTTGTGTAAAATGGCACTAACCTATGCATGCAGCTGGCCTTCCACACCCATGGGTTCCCAACCATGGGGCTGGCGGAATGCACTCGCGGATGCAAAGCTTGGGGACACGATAGCTGACAGTGTATTTATTGAAAAAATTCGTGTGTAAGTGGACCCATGCAGTTCAAACTTGCGTTGTTCAGTAGTCAATTGTACTAAGCATTGTACTTACCAGAGTTTCTTGTGAACTTCATTTTTAAATTGTTTAAAAAATGATCTCCGATTTCTTGAGATTGGGAGGGGGCTAGCTTTAATTGCAACATTTAAAAGTTGAAAAACTTAAAATGAATATAAACTTTTCATTCAGAAAGTATTCTTGGATGACAGGAATGCCTTCAAGCAGGAGAGAGGATAAATTACTACCTATTTTAAAGGCTGAAATAAAGCACTGAAAACATACTCAACTTGTTTTTAGTGATGAAAACTTTTCAAGTAAATGGAGATGTTTTTTCCCCCTCCATTTTCTTTATTGCCATGCTGTAAGATGAAGATTCTTTCATCTTCCTGAGGAGCAATATGTAGTACATTTTCAGGAAAATTTGCTTTGTAAAAGAAATCAAAAGTGTTGTAAATTTAGAGTTGTGTATTGTTCATTTCCTTCGTAAGTACATGTAGCAAAAGGATGTCTGTCCCTCCTTTCCAAAATATACACTGAAGTTATACTTTAACCAATCTAATGCCCTATTTCTGACTTTTCCCTCCAGGAACTACAATTGGAACATGCAAGACAAGCCTTTGCACTGAAAGACAAAAGCAAAAGCGGCATGATTTCTGGTCTGGATTTCAGTGACATCATGGTTACCATTCGGTCTCACATGCTTACTCCCTTTGTGGAGGAGAACTTAGTTTCAGTAAGTAAAAGCAAGTACTTCAACTTTCTGTTCCCTTAAACCGTTAGAACCGTTGGGTCCTGGATTGCTTCCCTGGACCCACCTGACTCTCAACTAGTCCAGCTTGATGTTTGGTTGGTAGATGGTAAACAGGTGTGTGTAAGGGAGGTAGGAGTGATGGTGAATAGTTGCTCCCCAGGTCATAGCAGAGCCACCATCTTGCTCTCATGTATTTCCAAATTGTTTATTTCCATTTACAGAGTCCAACTGTAGAACACAGGGGAATTTGTAGATGAGGGTGTGCATTACTTGTTCCAACGGGCAGTACGTCTTTCCATCCCACCAGGCTCCCAAAGCCATGCTATAAGAATGGCTCCTTCCTCTGTTGCCTGCAGGGTGCTTTTGCTAGAGGGATCATGACTGGCCTCTGCTCTGTTTTAATAACCATGGCCATGGCAGAAGGTATGGCGGAAATATGTGGGCATCAGCCTCTGTGGCTCACTCGTCTCTCTGCCCCTTCACCTGTGCATTCAGACTGTGTGGACCAGACAGTTTTTTGTTCTGTTAAAACTGCTAATCTCTATAAAGTAATCATCTGGGCCAATGGCACACTGATGTCATCCACTTCCTCACAAAGAGTGGTGAAACTTTCCTCACCTCCCAGTTGTCTTGTTCATGCCTTGTACTTTTGTATAAGTCTTTGATTGCTGCTTGTTTTTAATGGAGGGAAGCCAATGAGTGGTTTTGTTGTTTCAGCTGAAGATCATTATCCCTGATGTAGGCTGGGGTAGAAAGATCAACTTCTGTTCTTTCTCTTCAGTGAATTTGAACATGGAGCATGTCACATTCTCCTACACATTTCACCTCCTTGACACCCATCTCCCACTCCCTTACCCTCACCTCATAACGCAATCAAAAAATGAAAGGAAGGAAGGAAAGAAGGGGAGAGAGCGAGGGACAGAGGGAGAAGGAAAGACAATCCTAGAGCGAAGGACTCATTGAATGCCTAACAGTGAAGGGACCCATTTAATTTTTTCATTTGGGTTAGATAGACCCATTGTAGCCTTAGTTTACCAAACACCACTTCGGTCCCCAGAAGAATATATTAAATAATTTGCTTTTGGGTCATTGGTATCCAAATTTAGGCTAATACAAATATCATCTGTATTTGGGTTAAGGCATGAGTGTGAAGGGCAGTGGGGGTGGCTACAAACCTTCATGATTAAGGTTGTCACACTGGTATTTCCATAAATATTTCTTTACGTTTTTAATAGAGAATGTTTTCAATTATTTGGGTCCCTTTGACTCCTGACTTAGAAATTAGGCATTTGCAATCTATAAAAAATATTCTGTTTTTAGTTTATGGTCAAGTGGTGGGCAGAAGGAGAAATTACCTCCTCACCCTGCAGAGGTAAGGAAGGCTGCATTGCCCCCCTCCCTCCCCAACATGAGAGACTCTTTTGAGCTGTTCCGTTAAACACATAATTTATGGTGAATAAGTCCTCTGTAGATCTTCTCTACATTTTTTGGAGTTTCTGGTAGTTGTATCTTTCATGATACAGATGCAGAGCCCAGCACTGACTGTTAAATATCTTAATTATAACAACTTAATGGCCTTAAAAATTGCCTAGGAGAGATGATATCATGAAGTAGTCTTTCAAAAACAAGCGAGTTTTAAAAATGCTCCTTATATAGCATTGCTCCTTATAGTATTGATGTTTGGATTATCCAGAACTAGCAGAAGTTCCATAGTCGAGGGTCTTGAAAATCCTGTTTAAATAACTATTGTTTTTGATCTGTGATAATTATATTTGCTGTTTCTGACCTTATAGGTGGATGAACCATGAAGTCCAACTTCCAGATGTTGCCTTCTTCCTTAAAACCTAAATTACATAGACCTCCCTGAGGGCATGAAAGGCACTGAGTGTTTTAGTACAATAGTTATCTTGTGTTTATGGACTGGTTGTTAAATCATTTTAATAATGAAGACTCCTGTGGATATTCTTTGAAAAAAGTGCAGTGTCAATAAACATGCGTTTTGTTTTTTAACTTTTTGTGTTGTGATTTCCTAGGCAGCTGGAGGAAGTATCTCACATCAGGTTAGCTTCTCCTACTTCAATGCATTTAACTCCTTACTGAATAACATGGAGCTTGTTCGTAAGATATATAGCACTCTAGCTGGCACAAGGAAAGATGTTGAAGTCACAAAGGGTAAGATTTTGAAACTATATACTGATTCAAATCTCAGCATTTTCACTTTTCTTTATCTAGGGCTTGAGGTTGGTCTAAGTTTACCGCTCTGAAGTCAGATCTAGAAAGTGTGTTGCCATGTGTATTTGCTTCACTTGGGCCATAATGGTCTCCACAAATCCAGGTGGATTTAATGGGATGCTGAGGTCAGGAATGGAAAAGTGGCTTTGACAGTTTTGAAAAGAACCTTGGCCCAATCTGTCAAACAGGTCAGTGGCACTGTGGCAGCAGCTTGTTTGTACTAGGAAGGAGTTGCCACAGAAAGAAGGGCAAGCCCACTCCTTTTACTGAATTGCAGTAGGATGTCTTAGGTAACTGGAAAACAGCCAGTTCTTTTATTTTGTAATGTTGAAGACCAAAGCGAATAAACAAGATAAGAAGATTTTAAAGAGATTGTTTTATCTTTGAAGTTAATTTACCTTTACCTGTTTTTCCTGTTTTATCATCATAACATTTTCTTTTGCTAGCTTTCAGAATTTTATAGTTATTCCTATATAATTGAACTTGAGTATTTAAATTAAGTTTTAGATTTTAAAAATAATTCAAAAATGTCTTGAGCTTGCATATTATAGTTGTTTAAGGTAGAAATTTGTTGTATATTGAGAATCTTTTTAGATTTAAAAAATTTTTTTTCCTTCCAGAGGAATTTTCCCAGAGCGCAATACGCTATGGACAAGTCACTCCTCTGGAAATTGATATCCTATACCAGCTTGCAGACTTATATAACGCTACAGGGTAACTGTTCCCATAATTCTTCATGATACTTGTTAACAGGACAGTTCTTTTAACATCTGAAGCAGTGGTGTGCTTTCAGTTTATTTTAACAATAGTTTATTCAGTATATAAATTTCAAGAAAGAGAGACAGTCAGACATGAGAAACGGGAGGAGGAAGAGACAGGA
Source organism: Mormoops blainvillei (assembly GCA_004026545.1). Classification (NCBI taxonomy): domain Eukaryota; kingdom Metazoa; phylum Chordata; class Mammalia; order Chiroptera; family Mormoopidae; genus Mormoops; species Mormoops blainvillei. The sequence goes on along the minus strand of PVJD01007120.1, from coordinate 45,195 downwards.
AGACAAGCTAAAGGTAGGGGGAGATGGAGGGAAGCAAAGGGAGAGAGAACAAGTGGAAAGAAGAGAGAGTAAGGGAAGAAAAAGCTCCCTTCCAGAAATGGAAGGAGTGTGGTAAAAGAAGGAAGTAAAGGGGTTGTTGAGAGGCATGACAGAGAAATGGGGGAAGGAAGAAAAATGAGAGACAAGGGGATAGAAGTGACAAGAAGTAAGAGAGGGATGGAAAAATTGGTTCAATCTGGACTCTCTGGAGGAGTTAGGAATTTTAAGAGATTTGTGGAAATTTACCTAAATTTATAAAATAAATTGTGGTACACGTTCAGGAATCTTCGAATCTTTTCGGTTCATTGTGAATGGTCATCTTGCTAAATGGTGTATACCATTTTGTGTTGGAGAGTATCATTTTCTTAAAATATGCCTGTGATATTATTACCATACTTGCCATCACAGACAAGTTCAGATGTTTCAGATGTTTTATGCCTCTATTTAACAGACTAAAAAACTACAAAGCACATAGAGAATATTTAATTTGCCATTTTAGGCAAATCTGAAAGAAAAACTCTTATTTGTGGACACTCAGCAGGACCTGCGGGAAAGAGGACTTATGATCTATTAACTAATTAGATTTTTTTCGTTGCCTCTAGTAGTTAAGTGTAGGAATATCTGAAAAATGGGTTTTAATCCTAGAACTGAGGACTAATAGAAGTTGAGTGCACTTGGGTAATTCACTGCTTCATGCTATATAATGAATTGCTGAGCTCAAGATGATACCAGATATATCAGGCCATGTCTCATTCATTTAGAAATCACATTTTAATCAAAGATTTTGAGCCTCCTACATGATATTAAATGCTTTTAAAAAGTGCTTCTCAAAATGATATGTGAAGTGAACTTTTAGCTGTTCACGGAATGTACTTATTTTTAAGTACATGTTTTTTGTAAACAGTAATCCGTTTTCATGGTTCAAAATTGAAAGAGTTTAAAAGAGCACGCCACACCCCAGAGCCAGTGCATCCAGTTGACAGCGTCAGACCACGCGGATTACAACCCTCTGCCCTCCATGAGTGACACAGTCAAGGAGGAGACTCAGCACAAAGCCCCAGTGAAGCAAGTCCTGCTCCATAGGGTCAACTCCTCTACAGCAACTTCCCCGCTAGAGCTGCAGCCGGTTCTTACAGCTGATTGGCCTGGGGATCGACCCCTCTCAGTGATGCCAATAGCAATCAAGGCTAAACTACAACAGAACAATGCGCACAGCCCACACAGAGGTGCACCTGGAGCACCCCGGTCAGGTGACTGGGGAGGCTGCACCACTGGGCCCTGTAGGAAACCTACTACACAAGGCCACTCTACCAAGCCTGGGAGATGTAGCAGCTCCACCTAATGCATAGAAACAAAGGTGAGGAAGCAGCCAGAATGTGGAGACAAAGAAACAGTCCCAAATGAAAAAACAGGGGAAATCTTCAGAAAAAAACTAAATGAAATGGAGGCAAGCAAACTACCAAGATACAGAGTTCAAAACAGTGGTTATAAGGATGCTCAAGGAACTTTAACAGCATGAAAAAGGACATAGAAAACACAAAAAAGAACCAGTCAGAAATGAAGAATACACTAACTGAAATGAAGAATAATTTATAGGGAATCAATAGTAAAGTAAGTGAATCTGAGAACCAAATTAGTGATTTGGAATATAAGGAAACAAAAACACCCAATCAGAACAGCAGAAAGAAAAAAAGAATCCAAAAATATAAAGATAGTGTAAGGGGTCTCTGGGACAACTTCAAGTGTACCAACATTTGCATCATGGGGGTGCGAGAAGGAGGAGAGAGAGAGCAAGAAATTGAAAACCTATTTGAATAAATAATGATAGAACTTACCTTACCTGGTGAAAGAAATAGACATACAAGTTCAGGAAGTACGGAGAGTTCCAAACAAGATGAACCTAAAGAGGCCCACACCAAGACACATCATAGTTAAAATGGTAGAGGTTAAGACAAAGAAAGAATGTTAAAAGCAACAAGAGAAAAGTGATTAGTTACCTACAAGGAAGCTCTCATAAGACTATCAGCTGATTTCTCAACAGCAACTTTACAGGCTAGAAGGGATTGGCAAGAAACATTCAAAGTCATGGAAAGCAAGTGCCGACAACCAATACTGCCCAGCAAAGCTCTCATTTAGAATCAAAGGACAGATAAAGAGTTTCCCAGACAAGAAGAAGCTAAAGGAGTTCATCACCATTAAACCAGTATTAAAGGAAATGTTAAAGGTTCTTTTTTAAGAAGAAAAAAAAAGATAAAAAATATGAATAAAATGTCAATAAATACATATCTATCAATATTGAATCTAAAAGTAAAAATAAATGAACAAGCAGAGTAGAAACAGACTCAGATACAGAAACATTTTGATGGTTGCCAGATGGAAGGGAGTTTGGGGAGATGGGTGAAAAGGTGAAGGGATTCAGAAATACAAATTGGTAGTTACAGAATAGTTATGGGGATGTATAATAGAGCATAGGGAATATAGTCAGTAATATTCTATTAACTGTGTATGGTGTCAGATCAGTATGAGAATGATCGGACTGATCACTCAGTAAGTTATATCATGTCCAATCACTAGACTGTACAACTGAAACTGATATAATGTATGTCAAGTGTAATAGAAAAATAAAAATGATTAAAAAATAATAAATAAAGGCATGCCATAAAAAAATCTCCCTTTTATCTTGTGCCTTTCCTTAAAAACAACCAGTATTGAGAAGTTTTCTGTCAATCCTTCTCAAGATACTTTGTACCTATGCATTAAGTATGTGTACTGAGAGAATACATTTAGTATGTACGAACTAACAATATCTATACTTTGCTTCTGGCAGAAATTATTACTTTATTTTTAATATTTATCATTGGACTCTTATTAAATTTGTATACTCCACATTATTTCTCTGCAATCTTTTGCTTTTCATTGTGGTAAGCAGGCTCTGAAATTCTTTTTTCTCACTGCGATCTGTGTGAATAGAGAAACACTATTTTTAAGCCATAGTTCTTTCAAACCTCCACCCACCCCCCGCTTTTTCTCCTGAAGAAAAGATTATCTTAGTATGAAGAGTTTGTTGGTGTCTAACAGTTCTTTCTTTCCCATATTTTTGCCTGAAGGCGCTTGACTTTGGCAGATATTGAGAGAATAGCACCGTTGGCGGAAGGGGCCTTACCTTACAACCTGGCAGAACTTCAGAGACAGGTAGGAGTCTCATCCATGGAATCACCTTCAAAAATGCTGAAACAGTATGTTCATGACAGCTAAGAGCTTCTGAATGATGACCTTTAAAAACTACTTTCCAAAAAGAGACTCTACTTAGTTCAAAGATTACCTTTATAGAATAGTTTCCCCACCCTCAGAGGGTATTTTTATGGGGTAACTAGATTTTATGTTTGTGGTTTGTCTTTAGCTTATTAACATAATGAAAATAAGAGTGCAAACGTGCATGGGCTTGCCTTCCTTCCCCCTGGAATTAGCAATCTTTTAATTTGTCTAGTCACATTTATTTATTGATTAGAGAGAGTGAGAGAAAGAGAGAGACATTAATTTTCTTGTTTTATTTATCCATGCAGCCCTGACCAGGGATCAAACCTGAAACCTTGGTGTATTGGGATGACACTCAAACCAACTGAGCCACCAGGCCAGGGCTGTCTAGTCACACTTAAAGATTAGTGTTAAGTTCAGTTTGTATTGTTACATTGATATTTACAGGGTTTTTAAAATAAACAACATTTTTCTAATAAATCTTTCACTGAAATTGTACTGTATAGATTAAACAGTATCACAGGAAAACTGTCTCATGTACTTTCTAATTAGAAAGTAAACCTTGACTGTTACACTTTTAATAAAATACTAGGTTTTTTTCTTTTTTTCCATGTTAAGGGTGATTAAATCAGTAGTTTCTGAGTCCTGTAAAGTTAATACAGTCCCGTTTCTGATTTCAAAAATACTATGTTAGTAGGAGAATAAAACCCTATGATATTACTTTGAAGAAGTGGAATATATATTTTTTAAATCTTGTTTTAAACTGAAACCTCTACTTCTATAACACTTGGAGGAAGCCTCAGTTGTAGTGACGGTCACATGGATTTGTGATGGGGAGTGGGGGTTAGGAGAACTCCAGCTTGTCCTTCTGGGACTTCCCTACTCTAATAGACATGAGTCATGTACCCCCCATGATTCTTTATGAGACTCTGATGCCCTGTGAGACTAGGAGATATGGGGAGCACATGGGGAGAGGGGCAAAGAAGACAAGGAACGAGAGAGTAAAAACGTTCAACGAGCATGCTATAGGAAGAACCCAGCCTACCTTTTCTTTATTGCCGCCTCTCTGGTGGAATAGCCAGACGTGCTAGTGAAAGATCAAGGCATATAAGTGCGGTCACTTTGGGAAGTTTTGTTATCAATAAATCTTACTTCTCCTTGAATTCCACGGAATGATGATTCTACCTCTGAAATTAATTAGAATGTCCAGACTAACTTTACATAATACACAAGAACTTTTATAGTCTGGTAAGTAAATTAAAAATGGAAATTATTGCTTTTATATCTACATTTTATGTTAATATTTTGTTTTCTTTGGTGTATACTAGAGCTTTCTGCAGAGTAAACTATATCTGTAAACCATTGCAATTTAGCTTCCTTAGGAAAAAATTCTTATCTGCTGCTGTCAAAGTTAATTTCTAGTATATGTTCTCAGATCCTTTAAAAATAGATTTATTCAAATTCATTGATTTATAATAAAATTTAATAAAATCACTAAACATTTGAGATACTGAAATATTTACATTAAGGAGCTCTTATTGAATTTAATGTTATATTTTATAGTGTATGTTTACAAAAATTTGTCCTTAAAATTTGAAAAATTGCATTTCAGAAGGAGCTATTTTTCAATATTACATGTCTATAACTATAGCTCTCCCTGGAGATGTTCTTATATTTATAATTGTGAAATATTTCACTTAGCTTATTAAAGGCAGTGTAATGAATTTGAAAGTGCCAACTCATTTCCTCCTTTCTCAGCCTTTCTGCTGCTCTTACTTTTCATCTTACCTGATTTTCTTGCCTCTAGCAATTTTCCTGCAAGTCATAGATTACAAAGCTGTTTTTGTAATCTTGGCACCCTAATTCTACCTCCCTCATATTTCTTAGTCCTTAGGAAGGTGATGTAATTCTGCTATTGGTGTAAATTTTCCTGTGGACCGACTCAGAGTTGGTTTGCCTGCCTTCTGTGTCAGTGCTGAGGCTTTTATGCTAACACGATGGCCCCCAAGTTCTTGTCAGATACTTAGCAAGTGGGCAGTAATAAAAGTTACCACTTTCTCCTCTTTCGCTGGGTCCTGATGGGCATCCAGAGTGGCGCTGGAGTGCCTGCTCTGCCTTTTCCCTAACGGGGCGATGGCACACGGATTTTGGACTTTCCAGAGCAGCCAGAGAGATCCTGGGTCTTCTTGCCTTGTCCCCAAAGGAAGAACCTCAGAGCCGCATTGTTTGTTTTTCCTTTCACGTATCGGCTAGATTGGTCAGTCTTATTGCCGAGGGTTAAGAATAGAGAAATAAAAATGAAGATTCCAAACCTATTGTCCCCTGTAAATTATTGAAAAACACCTCTTAAAAATAAAAATAGAAGCCATAATTTTTAGAAACCGATGTTTAGAAACATCGGTTTATGAAGATTGTTTAAGAGGGATTCAAATTAATGTCCCTACTTATATACATTGTAAAATCTGGCCTTTACTATTCTTGGGACCTGGTACACATATCTGTGGGCCTCAGTTTCTCCTTTAGTAAAATGAGTACCTTCAAATATTTTCAAGATTCCTTCAAACTCCTGCATTCTGCAAAAGTAATATAAATCAATAGATTTTCATTTTATTTTCAATATTTTTAATGTATCTTCCTTTTTCCTTGAAGCATTAAAAACTTTGTAAGGAATACAGGCTTGGACCCAAGTAGACTAATATAAAAATAAGCCTAAATTCTTACAGCAACCAAAGTAATAAACTTTCTGCAATTTTCAGTACAGAAAAGACTTTTTTCATGTAACACATTTTAGATTTATATAGACTATGATTTCAATTACTTAGTTTTTTAAATTCTGTAGACCCCTCAGAATTACAGTAATGCTAACCATAACTCTTCTCATGTCACTTCTAGAAGACTTTTTTTATTCTTTTATATATATATAATTATAATATATAATTTTTAATATATATATATAATTTTTCCTATATTACCAAACTTAGGACTACCTAAATTATTAACATTTCATATATAGAATGTTCTCCTATAGGAATCCACTTGACACTTAGGTATAAAATAGGAGGAATGGCATGTTTTGCTGTTATCTCAACTATGAAAGTTGTTATTAAAAACACATGTGCATGATAAAGAATCTGTGAGTTCAGAAATAGAAGGGAAGTTATGAGAGGCAGAGGTTAAGAATTTGGGCACTGATTATTTAACATCCTTTCTCAATTTCCTCATTTATTAAAGAGAATACTATCCATCTGACAGGGTTATTGTGAGAATTACGAGGTAATGCAGTGACATTAGGCCTGGCACCTCCTAAGCAAGCAGTAAATGTTAAGTGCTATTATTACTGTAGTTGTTACTGTTGGTGGCTATATGAAGCCTACCTGAGCACACTGCAAGTCGGGCTCACGTGTGTGTATGACACAACTCCTCATCCACCCTCATTTACTTTTTTTCCTGAGGTAGAAGGGGATGGGAAGTGAGGAAAAATTATATCTTTATATTTTCTTCTTTATTGCCTGGGTTGTTTTACTTTAAAAAAATTTTTTGTACTGGCTGAAATTAATGTTACATTAAAAAAAATTAATTGATGGGGGGGTGGAAATCCCTACCTCACATCATACATAAAAGTCTATTCTAGTTGGAATGTTCTAAATATGAAAGATAAAATCTTAAAGGAGAGGAAATTACATTCATATTTTAAAATATGCAAGGTTTTGATAGACAATACTTGTCATAAAGACAGTAAGTTGAACTTCATTGACTTTAAGAACTTTTGGTCATTAAAACATATCACTTAACAGGATGAAAGACAAGCTACACAAAAGGGAAAATATTCAAATGGTGTAAGAAGAAAAGAAATAAAAGTAAGGAAAGAAAGGATAAGAAAGTAAGAACAGAAAGAAAAGGAAGAAAGGAAGAGAAGTTTAGTATCACTAGTAAACAGAAGATACACATTAAAACTTATAATTAGATGCTATTTTATGCTATCCTGATTGGCCACAATTATACTCTGACAATGGTAATTGTTGTTCAGGAGGTGGAGAAATAGTTAACTGTCATAAACTGCTGGCATCACAGCTTTAGAAATGATTCGATATCATCAATTACAGCTGAAGAGACGCATACTCTGTGACCTGACAGTTCTTTTCCTGGGTGTAGTCCCTACCAGGAATGAGTGCATGAGTTGATTAAAAGGCACATGCAAGAATGTATATAGCAGTATTATTTGCAATAGCAAAAAACTGGAAACAGTTGTCCAATATGCATTAACAGTAGAATGAGTAAATAGGTCGTGGTATCAAGATGACCAGTGAAAAAGTGGGAATTTTCATTTGGGGTAAATGAGTTAAATAAAAGGAGGTAGGTTGCAGATAGAAGAGGATGTGACATTTTTGGAGCATGAGTCACTTTGGAGGTTACAACAGGTTAAAGATTAATTTTGACCCCATGCGAGAATGAGTAAACAAATTTCATGTTCTTTATTGTATTATCAGTTAATGATCTGTGGGATAAATGATGTATAATGTACCTGCTTGGTACTTTTACTTGGTATATATAGGTACTTTTAAAAGAGTTTTCATGGGAAATTATATTCAAGCTACAGATCACTCACACAGAGAGCTTTTGGAATATAAGCTGGGCTGGGTTTTGCAAAAACATTATTAGAATGATTTATCGCTCTATTTCATGTATAGCATTCCTTAGTCACAGGACTTTGTCTCTTATGTGTATTTTGCATTTTCATGGGCCCTGTTTGAACTTTGGATTCATGGGTAAAGAGAAAAACATTACAATCCACTTACTAGTTCCTTTTTTTTTTAAGATTTTATTTATTTTTAGAGAGGGTAGAAAGCGAGGGAAACATTTATGCATGAGAGAAAAACATCAGCTGGTTGCCTCTTGTACGCCCCCAACCGGGGACCTGGCTGCAACCCAGACATGTGCCGACTGGCAATCAACCAGTGACCTTTTGGTTCTCAGGCTGACTCTCAATCCACTGAGCCACACCAGCCAGGCCACCAGTTCCTTTTTTTGGAAATTTTTACCTTTGTTACCCATGATAGTTTTACCATGATGGAAGCCTGATCTCAAAATGAAGGAATTGGGTTTATATATTATAGTTATTTATTTACCATTACCTCATTTAAATGATTAGATTTAAAGGCTTTGAGAGAAAAGTATATATTGTTTAGCATTAGAAATATACATATATATACACATATCTCCATTTGTAAATAATTTATTACATATAATTTATCTCCACTTTCTAGACTGTTCTTTGGGTTTTAATCTTGTTTTGAAAGGCCAATAATATTGACTTCAAAGCAGGTGTATTAAATTCATAGATGTGATTTATAGACAAAGAATTTTGCTTATTTTTCGTAGCCTTATTTTGCCATCCCAAGCATATATTTTAGTTGGTATAAAATCTAGACTTATTTTCCCTACTGTGCTTAATATAAAAGACTACAGCTTTTCTTTCTTTTTATTCTATCATTAATAGTGTGCTATTTGCAAGAGGCGGTTCTCTTTATTGGATTGGCATCCTACATGAAGCGTGTAGTATGGCTTGGTTTGGGCAGGTTGCTTGACTTGTTAACTGACATGATCTTGTCTTGTCCAATTCTTATTTATAGGATGTGGGAATACATTTAAAAACAAAAGCAAAATAACTTTTTTTTCTCCAAATGAGATCCCAAGTCATTACCTATTATATACATATGTGTAGGAGACAGTTTAAAAATAACTTAAGATGCTCAGCTCTTTTTTTTAAAAGAAGATGTTCCACTCTTATTTTGCTTTGAAAAATAATTAATCTTGTGAAATATCACCTTCATGATCATAATCATAACTTTAAGGGAAAGAGTGCTTTTTCCTTTGGCCCATTTGCTCATGGTAGGCAATCTTCTTAGTGCTGAGTATTTTCTTTCAGCCTAAATACTAAAAATTCCATACATGATCATTAATAGGGATGACAGCTTCTAGTACCAGTCTACTTATGAATATTCATGACATGAAATCCATAGCATTAATTACATTAATTTACATACCTGAATACAAGTGAGTCATAAGTTATAGTGGTAGTTGAGCAAAAAAACATACACACACACAAAAAACCTTAGTAACCATATAGTTTAAAAAAAAAGTGATATTTAATAAGGGTGGAGGCAACATTTCTTTCAAAAGGCTTTTGGGTATTTATAGTTAGAGATGTTTTTAGCTAAGAATTAAAGCACAGCATAATCCTTTAGTTTTCATAGGATTTTGTAGGGCTTATAAACATTCTTTAAAGGAAGATAGTATAAAGAAAACATGTGGTTGAACACAGAAGAAACCTTTTATATGAATAAAGGAATTAGTGGTTACTTGACTTTTATTTGAGATTATAGCCCTTTTATTCTATGAGTTTTTAATTCAACATATTCTTTTGAGAGGAGACATGATTGAAAATAATTCATAATATGTGAGAATGAGGTTTATTTTCACTCTGTTCTGTGATTGAGAAATTCTGATTTTGGAAAAAACTTTTTATGTGCATGTTTTTAGAAGTTAAAAACATGTATGCTATATGTTTAATAGGTAACATAACAACCACATTAATTTTAAAATATTTTAAAATCTAAGTCAAAATGTTACAAATTTAATTTCTTCAAAACATGTTATATTAAACATCATCTTTACCTTGAAGATACAGACTGCATTTGTTTTTAACTATTTTTTCTTTGAAACAGAGGATTAGAATTAACTGGTTACCTTCACTGTGTTTAGTCAACATTTTAAAAACTAACTGAAGCATATTCAGTTATTATACTTTAAAATGATACTGAAAGGTTTTCGAATTAGTAAATGAAAAATAAAATTTAAAAAATCATTTCATCTCATTCTTTTATAATTTCTATTTTGTATGTTTGAAATATATATGTATTTTATAATATGTATTACTTAAATTTATAAATATGAGTAAATATGTAATTATATATAAACAAAAATTATATATTAATACATATGTGTAATTAGTATAGTGGAACATGCATATAATTTGTAAATGAAATCACATATTGGGGTTAGGTACTTAAAATCTTTGCCTGGCAGGAGTGTTCATTCAAAAGCAGTTGCTGGAGACCGTTGACCTAAAGAATGATGGAGAATGCAGTGGGGTGACCATCGCTGTGCTTACACCCAATCTCACAGTGAGACCTTTGGCAAGTCACCTGTCCTGTCCCTAGTATGGCTATTAAACTTGGGATGTACAGTGAACTGACTGACAAAGTAGTGTCGTGTGGACTCACTGTGGGAGGAAGTTGCTGAGTGTCAGCATCCTCCTTGTGATCTCACAAGGGAGTTTATTTACAGAAGATTGAAGAACATTGGGCCCCTGAGGCTGCCTGCGTTAGGCACAGGTCCTGGTGCTTGGTAATGTACTTTTTAATAGCAAATCTCTAAATAGTCTAAGATTAGCATTATTATTATAGTCATAAACAGGACAAAAAATAATTATCTTTTTGGATGGCACATTTTTTGCTGTTCTATGAATGAATCAAAATTAAGCTTATATTCAACGTTTTGTTAACATATTCTACTCTTTCCCATATTACATTCCAAAGAACAATATCAGTCCCGAATTATTAATTGCTCACCTTTACAGCATATAAATCAAATATAATGGATGACTCTCAGTTACTTGGGCTTATTTGATAGGTAAAAATTATTTCCTACAAGATCATGATTATGTCCTACTATGTATAATTTTCCACCTGTTAAATAATGGTTTCTTCTATGAATTAAATTCAGCCTTGGATGTAATAAATGTATGGTTTTACTTAATTGGATTTATTTGGGATAGTTGAGATTTATAAAATATGTAGTGATATTATTTGATGTAATGGTATTTTACTACTTGCCAGATTTTCTAAGGTTTTCATCTTTTTCATCAAACATTACTTATTTTCATTTTTATTATAGAATTTATTGAACCACAGCACCATGGCCACCATAATGAGCTTTAAAAAAGACCTCTACCTACAGAGATCACAATCAAACATTAAGTATTTAGATATCAGATGCTTTGTTTAAAATAGAAATGATGCTTGCTGGGTAGCTCAGTTGGTTAAAGCGCATCCCGGTACCTCAAGGTTGTGGGCTCACTCTCCGGTCAGGGCACATACGAAAAGCAGCCAGTGAATGCATAGACATGAACAAACTGATGCGTGTGTCTCTCTTTTTCTCTAAAATCAATTTTTAAAAAATGTAAACAGAAGTGCTTATTGTGGTGCAGTTTACAAAACAAGTAGGCAGATAAAACCTTTCCTTAGGCTGCCTCCCAAACTGTTTGTAAGTATCTGGCTCTGCCATATTTAGCTTTGTTAACTGTGCTTTGAAGAGAGTGTACAATGGAAATGAATCAGAGTGGACTAGCTTTTTTCCTTCTTTTAGATTTTAGGAATGGATTCCCTCTCCATTAAATTATTCTAATAAATAACGTTTTATTATGCTGTTTTTAAAACTCATTTCTAGTTAATGTCTTTCAGGTTTTCATTATGATAAAGCAAATTTTTAGTCTTTCATTTCAGACTGTTAAATAATTGCTATTTCAAAATGAAAATATTACAGAAAAAAACTGACACACTAATGTAGACAAATTATTTCAGATTCTTTATGTTGTCGGATATCTGTGTTATAACAATCTGAATCACAATAGGATTTGCCCTTTGCTATCATCATAGATTTTGTATTAGAACCATAAATGTGGCTAGGACAGTGGTTTTCAACCTAGCTACATAGCAGAATGATTTGAAACCTTTTAAAAATATATAAGCCCCAGGCCCCATGCGTTTATTTTTTAAAGCCCCTTAGGTGTTTTCTTTGTATAGGTAGAGTGGGGAATACATAGTTCTAGGAGAGCAAATGCTCAGTAGTATAGGTGAGAAATACTGCACTAACCTTAGCGGTTGAGCTGCAAAGCCAGAAATAAGGCTCTGAACCCTAGAAATAGTAGTTACTAAGGTTTTCGCTTTATCCCAAAAGAGAAGCCCTGACATTGCTTTACATATAGTCGTAGTTATGTGATTTTTCTAGCACTAATAGAGGAGAGGTGGCAAAAGCAACTAGGAGGCTCTTGGTAGAAGAGGTCATAGCTGTCGGGCACGGGAGGTTAGCAGAGACAGCTGCATTAGATCTTGATGCAGTGACTGCTGGGCATATGAACACGATGATCTCCAGTCATTAGAGATGGTAGGTATAGCCAGTATTCCCTGATCTACGAATCAAGATGGTTTTTGTACATTTTAGAAATATTTTTAAATTTTAAGTTAACGTAAAGAGGGAAGGAAAGATGTTATACATGAAATGTGTATTCACTTCAGTAAAATGATAATGTATTCATTCCCCAATAGCAGCAGATAAATGAGGCATTAATAGGCTTTTAAAAAAAAGGAAAAAAAGCTACTCTGACTGGATATGGTTTTTCAATGCCAATAATAGAAGTATACATTTGAAAATCTTAAGAAGCCATATAGCCTTTTTGTTTGCTGTCTGCTTTTCCATTTTTTTTTTTCACATGTTTTCTTCTACCCCACAGCAATCTCATGGTTTAGGCAGACCTATCTGGCTCCAGATTGCCGAGTCTGCTTACAGATTCACTCTGGGCTCAGTTGCTGGAGGTGAGTGATATGTCTGTGTGCTGTTTCAAGCTTCTGATCATGTAACATTATCTCATGAGTCCAGGACAGATCAGCAGAGGTGCAGTTCATCGTTCCCTCGGGTCAAGGCTACCGGGCTTTCTGAAGCATTTAAAAATTTTTTTTTAACTTGTGATCAGAGGACTTGTCATAGCATGACCATAGCCTCTGGCTGCAGTCTGTCTTTAGGACAAAACCTCTGTCATAATGTGAAAGTCTTGGGTGCAGCCTTGCACTCACCTTAATTTTACTGGGGAAAACCAGTACCGAGCAATGGAGAATAGACTGTTTATGGTGTTGGGGGTGAGGGCAGGCAGGAAATCAAGATTTGAGGTACAAATCCCAGAACCTTATGAAGTAAAACAACCTCTCAAATTGATTCAGTCTTGCTTTTCTGCTTGTATGTCTTTTTCCCTCTCCCCTTTTACTGGTTGAAGGATATTTGGATATGTAGCTTATCTGCTATAAATGAACCTCCCCTCCCTGCTCCTGGGTGAAATGAAAGACTTTTTTTTTTTCTTAAATCTCTGCATAGAAAAAGTGTAGAATCTGAAATTGCTTTGTTGAGAAGAACCTAGCAGGTGTGATTAAAATACTTATGGTTTTTCAAAACAAGCCTGAACTAACGAAACTATTTTTTTTTTTTTTAGTCTCAGTTTTAGAAGTTACAAAGCATGTTTTGGTTTTCAACAGTTGAAAAATAAAACACTCTAGCTCATGTTATAAATTTTACAGTCCCTGAGAAATCTAAAGCCTGGCCTTTTCTTTTTTAAACCAAATTCAGTACATAAGGATAGGATTATATTGAAACTGGGTTTCAGTATCATGGTTGTAACTAAGATTAATTTACCAAAATGCTTTAGTAAATTAAAATTTTAAATTACATTCACCTATGTGTATATATACAGTCATTTTAAGGGGCAACTGGTATAATATTGGGTTGGCCAAAAAGTCTGTATGGTTTTATCTGTAAAATCAAAGATATGTTTTTCATTTTCACCAATAATTTTATTGATTTGGGTATTTTGAGTATGTCAGCTATCTCCTGCGTGGTAGAACGTTGATTGTTCTCAATTAATGTCTCGATTTGATTGCTGTCAACTTCTACCCAACCATGGAGCATCGTCCAGTGAGAACTCTCCAGCATGAAAATTCGCAAACCACTTTTGGCATGTTTGATCAGTCACAGCATCTTCTCCATACACTGCACGAATCTTTTTTTGCATTTCAATTGCATTTTTACCTTCCTTGAAATACTAAGGCATAATACGCCGACAGTGTTCTGTATTTTCATCCATCATCAATATTAAAATGACTACACAGAAATTCACCAGTTTTGATAAGTTTTTTTTTAAATGCACACTGATATGACATCTGTCACAATACCGTCTAACGAAATTGTTTCATATGAAGTTAAAGACACCTAAACGCTACTCAAGCCATCTAATGGAAAAAACCAAATGAACTTTTTGGCCAAACCAATATGTAGGCATTTAATGGAAAGTATAAAGAAATATGTGAGTTTTAAAAAATTTATTACATATAATGGTTTAATGTTATAGAAAATCAAGTGTTGATTATTTAATGTTGGCGATGACATGAAAATCCACTACAGTTGTTCTCTGAAGCAGCTGTGTTTATAGACCCCAGTGGTTGCTAGCCTGTCAGGAAAAATAACAAAGTCTCTTTTGTGAGAAAAGAGATTGTGTTTTATTTTCTAGTCCTTTGAGATGAGATTTATTGTCCTTATTGGTTCTCTTATTTATTTGTGCTCTCTTTTAAGCCTAAATATTGTTTTATTTGTAGCTGTGGGAGCCACCGCAGTGTATCCTATAGATCTGGTGAAGACCCGCATGCAAAACCAGCGTGGTACCGGCTCCGTTGTGGGGGAGCTGATGTACAAAAACAGTTTTGACTGTTTTAAGAAAGTCTTGCGCTATGAGGGCTTCTTTGGACTTTACCGGGGTAAGTAAGCGAATCTCAGCTACTGAAATTTGCGATTTTTATCTCACGAGCAGCAGGTTTTAACTCATTATGAAAACCAATGTGTAACCTGTCCAGTCAGACTAGGGCTGGTTTTTTCTTTTTCTTTTCTCATGGCTCATTTCCCTTTTTACATTCTCGCTGGTAACTAGCAATAGTTGTCTGCGAACAAGGTCTTCATTTCTCCTTCCTGCTATTTATATTTCTTGGAATCCCAATCTGTGTTTGTCCTACCATGGGTCTGTGGTCACCATGCTTTTGAAAACTAAGGCACATGTCTGCAGGTTGAAAACGGTGATGATGGCTAAGAAATAGAGAGCTTTTTATTTCTCAAAGAATTAGGAGAGATACACCTCTTCTCTATGAAATAGAAGCCAGGCTGCACTTGGAGGTAAGTTTGTCCTCTATCCACTTGTTTCAACTGAAAGAAACATCAAATGTTTTTGTCTTTTCCATGGAGACCGAAAAGTTTTTTTCCACTGAGTCATCTGAAGTTTAACAAAAAAAAAAAAAAAAGACAAGACGACCTGTTGGCTCTAAGTCTCATTCTTGCTCCTTTCCTTCCCTTAGTTCAGAGGCACTGAGTGAAAGCAGAGAGGTTTCCTTTTGCAGGAAATGTTACCACCACCTCAAGGCTGAGCACAGTGCCGTTGGCCTAGAGGCAGCCGCCCCATGTGGAATTCTCCCCACCCCCACCAGCTTTGCAGGAACTTGTTCTTTTTGGAGAGGGAGTGACTTTCATGTACATGTTTTCATATTAGAATTTAGGGTTTCCTTTGGGAAGGAGATTAATTTTTTAATCCCTTTGGGCGCCACTTGGAATTCTTTGAAAATACTCTCTACATGCTTAAGTCCAGGGCATTTATGCAATTTACTGTACTTGTTTGTTTGCACACACTGTCTCATTAATCCCTAGCTCATTCTGAGCTCTGTTGAACTGTTTGGCTTAGAACCTCGTCCTTGGAAAGAAAGAGTGGGCCTGAACAAAGCTTCATGCCCATGGACAGGAGGGAAAAAACACCTCTGGTTAGCATTACATACAGACATTCAGTGAAAAGTCTAGCTCTGAGACACTTATATGTGAAACAGAGGGCCATGAGGGTGTTCCCTTCTGGTATTACACATAGAATAAGAGAAGAGAGTGATTCTGAGATCACTCAAACTATGCTCAAATATCCTGCTCCTGAGAATGAATGTAATTAATTTTGTTCAAATAATCAAAACACTAGCCTCTCTAAATTTTAGATGTACAGCAAGTATGCCATGGAAGAGTGGTGCATTTTCTATAATCCAGATCGGTGCATGTGAATGCTTGTCTTAAATCGTGTTAAACCCACACACCTAGATTTTATTTAATAGGGAATTTGAGGGTTGAATGGTACCTAAGTTGTTTTTTTGACATTGCCAGTCGTTGTTGTTGAATAATGACCTTTCTTCCTCCTTGGTATACTTAGAAAGAGAATGTCCTGTGTTAGAAGGAACCTAGATACATACTGAACACTTAGCCTTCTCAGTGGATGGATGCTTACAGAAAATTTCATTTGTGAGAGATGTCATGTTAATTAAATGAGTCAGATACAGCAAGTTGTAGTGGTGGGGGGAGGCAGAGGGTTTGTGAGCTTTATTCAGGATGTGAGCTGATAAAATCAGTCCTCTAAAAGAGAGACTCCTCTGTTAGGGAGAAGGTTTTAGGAATCCTGTATGCGAACACTGTGATTATTGAGATTGTCATATATTGCTTAGAACTGGTCCATTAT
Organism: Mormoops blainvillei; assembly: GCA_004026545.1. Taxonomy (NCBI): domain Eukaryota; kingdom Metazoa; phylum Chordata; class Mammalia; order Chiroptera; family Mormoopidae; genus Mormoops; species Mormoops blainvillei. The sequence goes on along the minus strand of PVJD01007120.1, from coordinate 28,490 downwards.
TCTGTCAGATGATTGACAAAATTGTTGACAGATTAGCCTAAATTTCTTTGCAGGCAACAATGATAAAATGACATAAATCAGTACTTTATTAAAATTCCATGAACCTTATTGAGGCTAGTTGTAAAACAAATACACATGCTGACAAAGCTGTATGGGGAGTTAGACTAAAAGTAATAGGGCCTGATAATCATGAGGGTTAGAAAGTTAAGACTGCCATCTGCTGATTTATTCTTTTAAATCAGTCTGCTGTCCATTAAAGGTGTGTGCAGATTTGTGTTTGTCATTGATAATTCAGTTTGACTGACAGTAGCCTGTATGTATGATTGCTTGCTGGCTCTCGACTCATAGAAAATCACTCAGCAGTGTCCTCAAAGTCGGCTTAAGATCAGCAGTGAGCTTGCAAACACATAACTACCCCTTGGCTGAGTGATTTAAAGGATATAAAATGTTTATTGTTAGCATCTTTAAAAAATGCGTGCAAAAAATGTATGCTAACAATTTGGGTAATCTGTGTGCTTTAGAAAGTTGAGCCCTATGAATATCTACAGATGTTGAATTGTTTATATATATTTTTCTTTTCCAGTTTGCAGCAAGCCTGGGAAATTTAACTTTCTAAGAATAATAATTTCCTTTGCTTTAAGAGGATTCTTTTGAAATGTCTTAAGTTTGACATATATCAGTAAATAAGAATACAATAGGCATGTGCTTTTGCTTGTGCAAGATGACCATTAAATGATACATAAAATGTTTTCTGTGCAGTTTTGGCTTCCTTTTAAATAAAGAGTACTGAATTCCAGTTTTCTCTGAAGAGAAAATTATGGGAGTTAGTATTCTGTAATGACCGAGCCACTGTATTCTACTATTCCATAGGTAGCATCATTTTTGGCAAAATCTGCGTCTACTTAACAGCATGCTTCGCAAAGCTTTTCCAAGCAGACAACACTGACTTCTCTGAAGTGTTTGTGTACGTTTGTATGCTGTGGGTTGTAAAGGGAGGGAATTTGGTTACATCGTTATTGGCAGTGTTCCAGGTATAAAGAAGATCCAGGGCTCTGTTCCTTCCTCACATACTTTTTGGGAGGTGTTAGATAACTAGGCTTTAAAGGAAGCATGCTTAAGAAAAGGATTTACAGCCTCAAGAAAGCATAACATTATATTTGACATAAATAATGATTACATACATATACAGAGTTTCTAGGATAATCCATTTTTCCCATTTTAATGAAAACCCTGAAATGTTTTATGGGTAAATAACATGGAGAAAACCATTTGTTGTTGGGCTTGTCTATGCACGTCTAATACATCTATATGGCTAACAATTCTCTCCATTTGCCTAGGTCTGATACCACAGCTTATAGGGGTTGCTCCAGAAAAGGCCATTAAACTGACTGTAAGTTTCTTTCTCATTAAATTTATGTTGTTTGTGTAGATTATCATTAAGCCAAAATTAAAGCTGATGAGACTGACACACTGTCAAGGCTATTGTAAAATTTTAAATTCGTAGACATTTGTAGACATCTGTAGACATTTGATAATTTTTAATTTTATCATGAGGCAGATATTTTGCTGATTTGGAAAAACAGTAACATGTTATTTAATAGAGGGAATTCTGGTTAACTGATGTTCTCTTTTTAATTAGGTTAATGATTTTGTTCGGGACAAATTCACCAAAAGAGATGGCTCCATTCCACTTTTTGCAGAAGTCCTTGCTGGAGGTTGTGTACGTATGAATACTGGACACTTCTCATGGCAAATACGTCCCTTTGACTTTGTGGCCCATTGGATATACTATCTGAGTGACATTAGATTTTTTCAGTGATCATATGGAATGACTTTTAAATTTCATTGCATAACCTAACTGCTTTTGAGTGCAGAAAACAGGTAGTATTTTTGTCAGCTCAGTCTTTTAGAAGCTCCTGAAACATTACCTTGCACACTTTTTAAAGTTCTAATTCTGATTCTTCTTAATATCACAGTAAATACTAGTAGTAGACAGAGTTACCACACATTTGTATTGACTGTTACTTTAAAATAAGTGTGAGATGGCAGATTAATTGGGCCATTATATTTTAGGTGTTGGACTGAGTAAGCCAACTGTAATTATCATTATAATTTTAATTTTAATTATAATTTTCCTGCTGTGGGGACCAGAGGATATAGCAAACAACCGTAACTATGTTGAGGCTGCTGACAGTTCGGAACACGGAGGTTCAGGTTCCATTTACTTAGAGCACAAAGGTTTCTGTCTTTAAAATGTGAGACTGCTACTGGATTTGGACCAATTCTCAAACCTAAGTTTGTAGCTAAACTAATTTTATTTGTGGTGTTCATTTCACATTTAGTAATAGGTGATTTGTTTAAGACTTATTTAGTCCATTTTGTCCCTGAAACCCTTAATAACTTCCAGTTGAATTGGCTGAAAGTCTTGGCTAAACCCTCCTCAGTTGCTTGTGGAACCTGAGGTGATGAGGTCGCTGACCTTTGTAGCTTTTAATTCAGAGAATATGCCTGGAGGGTTAGAGAGAGGTCGGTCTGGATTCTTCTTGATGAGATTTGTCAGCCTGGCACATACCTGGGCCCTCACCTTTCTGCAACCAGTGTTCTTGTGGAAGAGGTGACTGGGTGTGTGTGTGTGTCTGCATGCATTCCCAAGTTATTCTTAGAGCTAAAACTCACCTCTTGGCTGACTTTTTTTCATGAAGGACAAATGATAGACAAAGAATAAGACCTTTGCTTAGGCAGATTGCCAAAAATGAAGTTTCTCTTCTTCTTTTACCCCAATTAATGCTGGGATTGTTTCTCTTTTAATGATGGAAACACTGCAAATCATAAATATTCTTTTTGTCAGTGGTTTTAGTTTCAATTTGGTTATGAAGTTTCCTAAATTAGTTTTGCCACAGCACGTGCACACATTTGCCAGAAATCTCCTAAATCATTCTCTTTTCCATGTAGCTAATTATGTCTGTTTCCATTTGTAATGTCCAGAGATTTTGCCCATGGAACTGACCTAGTCCCATGTCTGACACGTGACCTAAGTGGTTAAACCATAATCAGATATTTGGTTCTTTTGTTTGTCCTAGATATGGACCCTGTTTCTGTTTGAACTTGGGGAATTTCTGTTGAAGTGTGGGGTGCCTCGAGGGTTGTGCTGACACTCTAAATCTCTTCCTTGATCATGACATTTCTGGAAGCTTTGATGGATTGTCTAGCAGAAATTGGCAGCATGAAAAATAGTTTGGTTGGGCTGTAGGCAGAATGATTAGCTTGCCTGCACTTCTTCACTTTGAACGTTTTCTGTTTCCCTCTTCCCTCTCCCCTCTAAATCTCTTCATTCAGGGAGGAAAGAAAATAAGCAATTACCAAGTTTCTACTTATGAATTCAGTCATGCTACAAATGATTGTTAAAGCATAATCTTTTACTTCTCCCAAAAGTCTATGTATTTCAACAGAAAATAAAACCTTAAACAAAAATGATGAATGTCTTCATATAGAATATCTGGCACTTTGTATGGAATATAGTCATATTCTCTTTATTGAATGAAAACTGGTGAGCAGCCCCGATATGAAGCCTGGGGGGAGTGGCTGCCCACGGGCCCCACCCTAAGAACCCTCCCCAGCCAGGTGGCGCAGTGTCCCCATGGGGTTGACCGAATGCTGTCAGGTGAGAAAAGTGTTGCTGCTCTTTCAAAAATCACTCAGTTTTAAATGTGAACCTAATGTAGGTTGATTCAGAAGAAATGGCTCAAACTGAGCAGTCAGCATTATCGTCATAGGATTTTTCCCAGCAGAAGGACCAGCTAGGCCCGGGCCTTGAGTGCCCTATGTATGGGAGGGAAGTCGTGCTGAGAAAGTGAGTATGCTGCCTTTTAGGAGAAACGGTGTGCGTTGACCACATCGTGAAGTGACCAAGAGATAAAAATATCCAGTCCTTAGGCATTACATATTTTTTTGTTGTGTGTTTTATGATCTGTCTTCTAATGTAGGTGATATTTGATACATGTAAAAGAGTACACAGTATATAGATATAATGAGTAATAAAATGGGCATCCATGAACCTACCACTCAACTAAAGTAATATTGCTATCGTTGACCATGGTTTTTGCTTTTAATGTTCTGATCTGCTACATTGCTAATGAGCAGTAGAGATTTTTCCTACTGGGCTAAACATTTTATAGGCATTGTCTCATTATAATTCCCAACTAGAGTTGAAAAAAATAAAACCTCAGTTGAGATTCAGCCCTTAGTAAATGGCAAAGTTGATATTCAAACCACTTTTGTCTCCAAATCCATATTCATGTTTGGTATGTTTCCATTCATTCATTCTTTCACTTATTCATTCTCATTCAACAAGCTATAAAGGCTGAGAAAAATTTGGAGTTTCTTTTATTTTATGCAGGGAATCAGACTGAGGATGTGTTTATATTTCATAGAAAAAGGGTATTTCCTGACCATTCTCACCAGATAAAAGTTAATCTTAAATGTAATCATATTCCATTGAGGTAATTTGAAAGTAGAATTCCTTATCATTATTTACTCATTTCTGCATATCACTAAAAATATATGCTTATGATTATAATTCATCATAATAGCGACCATTTCTTGAGCATCTTGCACTGGGCCGAAACTTCATAGACATTATCTCATTATTATTATTCCCAGCTAGAGTGGAGGAGGCTAAAAGCTCAGGGAAATACAGCACTTAGTAATTGGAAAAATTGAGGTTCAATCCACTTCTGTCTCCAAATCCATGTTCTTTCATACTTGGTATATGTTTCCATTCATTCATTCTCTTATTTGTTCATTCTTTCAATCATCAAATGCCTGCTATATTTCAGGAAAATTTTTAAAATAACAGCTTCCCCCACCGAAAGTGTATAATTCAGCAGTTTTTAGTATATTCACAGAGTTATGCAACTATCACTACAATCAATTTTAAGACACTTTTATCACCCCCAAAAGGACCCTGGTACCATTTTATCTATAGCCCTCCAGGCTTCCCTCCTCGCCTCCCAGCCAAGCCTTAGGCAACTACTAATAAACTTTCTCTATAGACTCACCAATTCTGGACATTTCATATAAATGCAGCCATACAATACATGGCTTTTTGTTTCTGGCTTTTTTCACTCAGCATGTTTTCAAGGTTCATCCACGTTTCGGTTTGTGTAAGTATGTCAGGCCTTTTTATTGCTGAATAATATTCCATCATATATACCATTTTGTTTATCTGTTCATCAGTTGTTGAATATTTGGGTTGTTTCAATTTTTTAGACATTAGGAATAATGCTCCTATAAATATTCATGTAAAAAGTTTTGCATGGACATATTTTATTTCTCCTGGGTATATACCTAGGAGTAGAATTAGTGGGTCATATAGTAACTCTGATTAGTATTTTGAGGAGCTACTAGACTGTTTTTCAAAGCGGATGGACCATTTTACATTCCTCCTGGCAATGTATGAAGGTTCTGATTTTCCACACCCTTACCAATACTTGTTATTATCCGTCTTTTCATTGTACTCATCCAGTGGCTGTGAAGTGGTATCTTATTGTGAGCCACTGACTTGACAGTGTTAAACATCTTCTCATGATGTGGCATTCATCTGTCTGCATTTGTCTCTTTACGTTCGAGAAGCGTTTCAGAATCTTTGCCCATTTTTAATTGGGTTGTTTGTCTTTTATTATTGACTTATAAGATTTTGTTATATATTTAGAGCCCCATATCAGGTGTGTCTTTTGCCAATATTTTGCACTTTCTTGACCTTGTCCCTTAAAGAATTGGACTTTGATTTTAATGAAGTCCAATTTATCTATATTTTCTTTTGTTATTTGAGCTTTTGGTGTTATATCTAAGAAATCATGGCCTAATCTATGGTCATGAAGATTTATATCTCTGTTTTCTTCTAAAAGTTACAGTTTTAGCTTGTAGATTTAGGTCTTTGATCTTTCACAGCATTTTTTTTTAACCTTAATTTTTTAGGGACTTTTGTCTTGACCAGAGACATTACCAAATGACAATTTTATTTCTTATTGTCAGCATTTTGGTATATTTCCTTCTAATGCTTTTATATACACACTTTTGTGCATGTGTTTGTGTACACACATGCACACACACACACATTTTTTAAAACCAGATAGAAGTTTTATTCACTCTGACTTCCTGATTACAAATGAAAGAAGCTCTCAGTTTCGAAGGGCAGCCGGTAATCGCAGTGGAACTTCTCACTTTAGAAATATAATATAACCTTTGGGAATAGAAGTATAAGCAGAGTGTGCATTTTCAAATTTTAAATCTTCACTGTGAGCATTCATCAAACTCTTGTTTTATATCTATATAAAAACCTTGCTGCCCTGGCTGGTGTGGCTCAGTGGATTGAACCCCAGCTTGCAAATCAAAGGGTCACTGGTTCGATTCCCAGTCAGGGCATATGCCTGGGTTGTGGGCGAGGTCCCCAGTTGGTGGCACATGAGAGGCAACCACACATTGATGTTTCTCTCCCTCTCTTTCTCCCTCCCTTCCCCTCTCTCTAAAAATAAATAAATGAAATCTTTAAAAAAAAAAAACCTTCCCAAGAAAGACTTACTAGTTCAGAATTTATCATAATTTAGATGTGCTGACATACTGTTGTAGGATCTATAAATTGTGCTTTAGGTTTAATAATTGCTTGACCTTTAGGTGGGAGTGCGATAAGAGAGCATGCGTGTGTGCAGTTACTCAGTACCTATCTGTTATAGGTGCTGTATGTTTAGTGTATATGTAATAATAGGTTTCCAGTCATTTTTTTCTCATTTGTAAGCTGTACTTACCAGGTTCTTTTTATTTTTCTATTAGAAAGTCTCTCTTCATATATGTATAAATACATATATATTCATCGATAAATGTAATTGAGTGTTTATGATACCTGTTGTGGGCAGGAATAATACTTTAATGTCAATTCGAATTTTTAAGCTACTTTAAAATGTACTATTGTCACGGCTATGAAATAGACAGATGGAGAACAGCTCAGAATGGCTAGTTCTCTCACCCCAATCACACAATTAATACATGCTACAGGTTTCCCGTGAGCCCAGTTATTTTGATTGTAAGACCAACTCTTTATTCTATAATGCTCTCTTAGGGAGTCAGATCAGAGCCTTGTCCATGTATCACAATAAATCTAGGTGAGCCCATTCAACTTTTTAGCAGCTTCTCTTTGTTTCCTTATTATTATATGGGTATATGTAAAATAAAAATTTATGTCAATATATACATACATGTTAATTTATTTAGGTATAATTAATATACCAAAGATGAACAGATCTTAGATGTCAGTCAGCTCAATGAGGTTTTTTTCCCCCATCAGTTAAAAAGAATTTATTTGGGACACTCAGCGTGCAGTGCCCAGTGAGTTTTAACAATTGTGTATGCCAGTGAACTCACCACCCAAGACAAGATATAGAACATTTCACCCCAGAAAATTCATTCATGCCTTTTTCCAGCAAATCCCTCCTCCCCTCTCCCGGGTAAACACTGTTCTGATTTCAGTTACTAATTTTGTTTCTTAGATTTCATAGAAATGGAATAGTACAAAATGCATTATTTCATTGTTGCCATAATTTTGCTTAACATAATGTTTTTAAGAGTTATGATCTTTCATTTTTCTTGGGTGAATATCTAAGAATGGAATAGGTACATGTATTTTCAGTTCGAAAGAAATTACCAGTTGGTTCTTCAAAGTGGACGGGTCATTTCACAGTCTTGTCAGTAGCGTATAAGTGTTCTAGTTACTCCACATCCTCACCCATGTTTCATAATTTTAGTCTTTTTTATTTTAGTCACTCTGATTGGTATGAAATGATATCTTATTGTGGTTTTAATTTGCATTTCCCTGAAACCTAAAGGTATTGAGCATCCTTTTATGTGTTTATTGGCTAGTCATATATATATATATATATATAAAATTTTTTTTTGGTGAAGTCTCTGTTCAAGTCTTCTATTTTTCATTGGATTATTCATATTTTTATTATTATTGACTTGTAGGAGTTCTTTAATATATCATGGAGACAGTACTTTGTCACATATATGTGTTATGAATATTTTTCTCAGTCTGTGACTTGTCTCTGAATTATCTTAATGGCGTCCGTGGTGGTTAAACATATCTGTAAATTTAAGTGGGAAAAAATGTATTATCTTTTCAGGTCAACAGAGCAGAAAGTTTGAAAGTCTAAATGGACTAACCTGTATGTATTTTCTAAACATCTCTCTGGTGCCTTTTTTTTATGTTGTTAATTCTAACCAGAGCACTTACCCGACTGATCACATTACCTCTTTTAGCGTATGCTTATGAATGAACAGAAGTCAAAAAACTCAAAATGTATTTATTGCTCAGCAAAGGGCTAATGCAAATCCATCACGTTGCAGGTGTTTCCTTAACCCTGTGTGAACTTAGCCTCCTGAGGAACACACCTCTTCCCTTGGTATCTTGCTTTCAATCTGCATGGTGCTCTCACATTAGTTAGTGCATAAGAGCTCTGTGATAGATAGGGCACTTGTTGGGATCTCTGTTGTCATGTTAGGAAACCATGGAATGGAAAGGTTATAACCTGTCCAAGGTTACAAAGTTAACGACTGTATAGGTCACCAGCCTTCCAAACCTAGGATCTTTCCGCTCTCTCATGCCTTCTCCCTTCAGCCTGTGTGTGCCGTGCACACACCCACCCATATGAGGTGCAACAGGAAGCCCACTTGTGAGCAGGAGCGTTTACCCATCCTGGGAGCCAAGGTCTGTTGCTAGCCAGCCCCCCATGCTGTGTCTTCCTCTGCAAGCTGAGCTTACACACCTCTGAAGAGTTGTTTGGAAACAGTTTCTCCAGGTCTCATCCCCTGGAGTCATTGTGGTCCCAGCTGTATGCCTGAACACTTCCGTGAACACACAGACATATGTACACAAGTTGAAAGTCCACATATATTTATGTCAGCGTGGCTTTAGGTAGGTATATAGGAGTTTGGACTCTTCCTTTACCCTACTTAGGGGTATGTGTAGTTTTGTCTCTTCATATCCTAACACCCTGGCATGTACCATCAGTCAGCAGTGAGCAAAATTGCAGTTTACTCTCTTTAAACTATCACTATCCTAGAGTATTTTAGAGAGAACCATAGTATTTCTCATTACTTTATAAAAGTCTAAAAACATGTATGGTTGATGGTGTGTGATACAGAGTCGCTGTCTATTACTGTTCCTCTTGAGTCAGCCCTAGTGACAACTAAGTGACTTTTATTAGGTTTCTGGTATTTTAAATGCACGTATTTTTGTACATCTGTTCAAGGAGCTGGCGTAACTTTAAATTGAAGTTAGACTTTCACCTGTCTCTGTAAAGGAAGACTTTGTAACGAATTGTTCACATTGGACATTTTGTGGTTGGAGGGAAATAGTTGCAAACTATAGGAGACAACAGATCAAACAAGAAACTAAACAGGGGACTTGGTCCCCAGCCTCTTTGTGGACTCTGCCTGGGGGTAGGATTGTGAGGGCAGGAGGTTGAACAGGCCTAATCCTGTGTGCAGCCCCTTGGCCCCCGGCACATCAGCGGCATGGTGACATCTCAATATTACATTCTTTCCCTCCTAACTGCTGCTGTCAGTGTTAGTTGGTTTATTTTGTCATTAAAAAGAAAAAAAATATGTGACACAAGATTAAATAGAAGTTTTTACTTTCTTTCCATTTCTGTTGTATGTAGGTATCCCTCATTCAAATGAGATTTATTCCCTTTATTGTGTCATTTGTGATTCAGCTCTCAACAAAGAAATGACAACTCAATACTGAAAAATAAAAGAATCTAAGTCAGTTCTAATATTAATGCTTTCCTCTCCTTAAAAATATAAGCAGCAATTTGAAGAGAAAAATTTAGCAATTAGAAGTTAAAAGGTAATTTTGGTGATTTGGTGAGTGAAAAAATTCACCAAAGGTATTGTGCAGAATGGCATGTTATCTAATGTAAACATCAGTTCCAGAAGCAAAAAGATGTCAAATTAGACAATGTTTGTTTAAGACTATGTAGCTGTGTTATCATCATGGTTTAATTTGAAATTTCATATATCTTTGGTGCCTGCTATTTCAGATCAGTAGATATTTGGTTGGATTTTTTTGATATTCATATACATGTACAGGGATAGATAAATTTTTTGTTTTGTTTTTTAAAATTTATTGGGACCCGCATTCACTGCTGGTGAGAATGTAAACTGGTATAGCTACTCTGGAAAACAGTAGGGAGATTCCTCAAAAAATTAAGAATAGAGCTTCTGTATGACTCAGCAACCCCTCTTTTGGGTATCTACCAGAAAAAAATTTTTAAGGATTTTTAAAATTTATTTTCAGAAAGAGGGGAAGGGAGGGAGAAAGAGAGGGAGAGAAACATCAATGGGCGAAGGGAAACACATCAGTCGGTTGTCTCTGTTGCACCCCCAGCTGGGCACCTGGCAGGCAATGCGGGCCTGCACCCTGATCCCAGATTGAGAATTTAACTGGTGACCTGTGGTTCACAGGCCAGCGCTTAATCCACTGAGCCACACCAGCCAGGGCCAAAAAACTTAAAAACCTTTATTTGCACCCCTATGTTCATTGTTGCATTATTCACAGTGGCCAAGACATAGATAAGCTTTTTTAAAGTTTAAAAAGTCTCTCAGTCTTTTTGTTTGATTAAGAGCATATAATTGTTTCTACTTAACTATTTTCCTATTGAGCATTTAAATTTTTTTCTGTTTAATTTTGTTGCTTTTTAAAATAGCAAACAGCAGCATATTTATAAAAATACAGGTACTTTTTTTTTCATTGAAAAGTTACCATATTTTTATTTCACAAATTTACACTTCTGTAATTTTGTATATCCATTGATTGTATATCCTGTAAGCAATGCTTCCCCCCACACCATGGAAAGCTGTTATTAAATTAATGATATCACTTATAATCAATAGTCATAAAATAGAGGAGATATGATATTTTCTTGTATTTATTTCTCAGAGGGGAAACAGAGTTAAGGATTCATAACTCATAACCCTTGTTCTACGTTACTGGATTTCTTAGCCAAGTAATTGAATTAATTGATGATTTTATTTCCCCTACCCCCATCCTCAGTTTAATATGTTAGAGATAGGTCTTCTCGCACAACGAAAAGAAGGACAACAAATTTAAAAACAAAAAATAACCAGAACTGCCAGAAAATTGAACTGTATGGAAGTCCGACAACCAAGGAGTTAAAGAAGAAACATTCATCCAGACTGGTAGGAGGGGCGGAGACGGGCAGCTGGGGCAGAGAGGACGCATGGCAAGGCTGCAGTTGGTGGACCGGGGTGGGCAAGGCAGTGGCTGGTGGACCAGGCGGTCCCACATTTGCGTGCAGATAAACCGGGAGGAACAACTGGGGAGTGAGAGAGACCGTGCAGCCCAGGGTTCTGGCTTGGGAAAAGAAAACCTCAAAACCTCTACCGGTAAAAACCTGTGGGGGTTGCAGCAGTGGGAGAAACTCCCAGCCTCATAGGAGAGTTTGTTGGAGGAGCCCTCAGGGTCCTAGAACATACACAAACCCACCCACCCAGGAACCAGCACCAAAAGGGCACAATTTGCTTGCGGGTAGTGGAGGAAATGACTGGAAGCGGAGATCCTAAGCAGCACTGTTCCCTCTCAGGCCCCTCCCCCACATACAGCACCACAAGGCAGAGACGTGGGTTGCCACACTCTGGCGAATACCTAAGGCTCTGTCCCTCACAACATAATAGGCACCGAGACAAAAAAAAATGACCCAAACTAAAGAACAGATCAAAGCTCCAGAAATAGAACTAAGCAATGAAGAGATAGCCAACCTAACAGACGCAGAGCTCAAAACACTGGTAATCTGGATGCTCACAGAATTGGTGGAGTATCATCGCAAAATGGAAGAAAAAGGGAAGGCTGTGCAAAGTGAAATAAAAAAAGATATATAGGGAACCAACAGTGAAGGGAACGAAACCAGGACTCAAATGATTGATTTGGAGGAGAAAGGAGAAACAAACATTCAACCAGAACAGAATGAAGAAACAAGGATTCAAAAAAACGAGGAGAGGCTGAGGAACCTGTGGGGCAACTTCAAACGTTCCAACATCCGAATCATAGGGGTGCCAGAAGGAGACAAGGAAGAGCAAGAAATAGAAGACTTATTTGAAAAAATAATGAAGGAGAACTTCCCCAATCTGGCAAAGGTAATAGACTTCCCAGGACATCCAGGAAGCTCAGAGAGTCCCAAAGAAGTTGGACCCAAGGAAGCACACACCAAGGCACATCATCATGACATTACCCAAGATTAAACATAAGGAGAGAATCTTAAAAGCCGCATGAGAAAAGGAGACAGTTCTCTACAAAGAAGTTCCCATAAAACTATCAGCTGATTTCTCAAAAGAAACCTTACAGGCAGGAAGGGGCTGGAAAGAAGTATCCAAAGTCAGGAAAGGCAAGGACCTACACCCAAGAATACTCTGTCTGGCAAAGCTGTCATTTAGAATGGAAGGGCAGATAAAGTGCTTCCCAGGTAAGGTAAAGTTAAAGGAGTTCATCATCACCAAGCCCTTTTTAAATGAAATGTTAAAGGGACTAATTAAAGGGACTAATCTGAGAAAAAGAAGATGATCTGAAATATGAACAGTAAAATGACAACAAACACAACTATCAACAACTGAACTTAAAAAAAAAAACTAAGCAAAAAACTAGAACAGGAACAGAATCACAGAAATGGAGATCACATGGAGGGTTATCAGCAGGGAAGGGGGTGGAGAGTGGGGGAAAAGGTACAGGGAATAAGAAGCATAATTGGTAGGCACAAAATAGACAGGGGGAGGTTAAGAATAGTATAGGAAATGGAGAAGCCAAAGAACTTACATGCATGACCCATGGACATGAGCTAAGTGGGGGATGCTGGTAGGAGGGGTGGTACAGAGCGGAGGGGAATAAAGGGGAGAAAAAAATGGGACAACTGTAATAGCATAATCAATAAAACATATTTAAAGATATGTTAGAGATAGTGTTCAACCTCAGATTTAAAAATAAAGGCCAGTGTATATTTGCCATATACGTTTCCTCTTAAGTGTTGAACAGTATTCAAAGTTAAAGAGAAATCGCAACCTTTATTTTTTCTAAAAGTATTCAGTATTTCTGGGTAGTATTTGCCTACATATTCCTAGGCCTACTATAATGTTTAAAAAAAATGTATATGGGCTTTTAAAACCTAAACAGATTACGCAATTGCTAGAAGTTCTCCTTCAGATGTAGCTAAGTATATAGGTGTGAGACAAACCTGTGGGCGTGTGCCTTGGCGGCTCGCTCGCTTGTCAGACTACATGTGTCTACCTCGGTCTAGTTTGGAGTTGTGTCCAGTGCCTTGTTGGGACTTAGTATTTGTTCTGGGTAACAAATCCTCAAAGCATGCAACAGTTAATGTGTTTGTGTTTTAAAACGCAGTCATTCTCTTCTCTTAATTATACTGTTCTTATAGAAAGCCTGTTACATGGACACTCAGAAAGAAATTTGAAGAGTTGTTAAAGGAATATAAATCTTAATAAGCTAGCAGTTATTTCCAAAAGTGTCCATGAGAAAAGAAGGGGAGAAGGAGTATACTGGTCGGAGCACTACTGTTCAGTGAGATGTTACAATTTACTAATGATTAAAAACACGAAAGAACTTTACATTTGTTTAAACATAATGTCCACATTTAACAAGTGGCACCCATGGGTTGACGTTGTCTGGTGCTGGCTAATTTTGGGGATTATAATAAAAATTTGTGGCTCTATTATTTTTTTTTTAATCTGCTTTAGTTTAGAACGTAAAGTGCATTTTCCCAGAGATGGTCTTTGCAACCATTATTTAAACAAGAGATTTCAAGGAAATAGCAAACTTTTTCAATTGGTTTGGTCTTTAATACTAACTCTGGGAGCAATTATTTGGATTATCATTTTAACATAATTTTTCACTCAGCAATCCTTTTGAAAATATTGCTTGCTCAGATTGAAACATTGAAATCTTCCTGCCTGTAGTGCAGCAGATTAAAAAATGAGAAACACAGGCAAATCAACCTGTAAAACTGGGTCAGTCAGTCGCTCGGGGACCTGTGTGCCAGTGGTCTGGATCGTGTGAGCTGGCAGTTGCACAAACCCCAGAGAGAGGCAGCAAATTGCTGCACCCCTCCGCCTGGTGGACGCGAAGGGGATTAGGGCGCTGGGGAAACCAGGACAATAAGCTTCCACGAAGAGGAAAGGAATCTGGTGTCTGTGTTGGCGGTTGTGGATGCTGAAAGGAGCGAAGGGTCAGGATTTGAACAGGAGTAGCTGGGGGTTTGTAGCCCCAGGGGAGTTAGGAGAATGGGCTGGGACTTGTTGCTGCCTCTCAGAAGGCGGTCTGGAAGGCCGCGGGATTTAGAAACATGAATAGGAACGTGGGTGAAGGTAGAACATGGAAGGGGCATCGAATGCTGCTCGGGAGTCTATTGTCTGTAGTCTCTCTGTGCCTGTGGAATCAGTGCCCCAGTGAGGCACACAATTCCTGTGTCACACGTGACGTGCTACTGCAGTGAAGTTATATAATATCATTATGATTATATAAATATGGTTATATAATGTAAGTAGCTACGGGTGAGACGCAGATGTACAAATGAGACTTTCTTCCCTTCATAAATGGAGACATATATGTATTTATGTTTTTCAAAATGTATTCATTTTTACATATCCATGTGCATATACATACACACATTCTTTCCTTCTTAGAGAAACCAAAAAAAGGAGTTGGTAGTATTTTTGTTAAACAATCTTTTTTTTTTCCCTCTACCAGTTAACGGATTTCAGATGCAAATACACTCTTTATCCAAATTCAAATTTCTGTCAGTCACCACTAGACAGTGTAGAGCATGGTTTTGATTTGCCTGTGTTGTACTCATGGTAACTAGATGTTCCATTTCCTCGCCCTGCTTTGAAGAGTTTCTGGTTTTGTGTTGAAATGATACTAAAATTGTCTTTCTCAATTCTCTCTTTTTGTGTGGGCGTTCCTGTGTTTTGCTCAGGGTAATATATCCTAGAATTTGAACCAGAGGAGACTTTCCCCTCTGACTTAAGGCACCCCCAAGGGACAAAGCTGTGTGAATTGTGTTAATTGTTCTACAACCCAAGGAAGTTTAAGCAGGTGGCTGTGCTAAATAAAGCAAATGCTTGCTAAGAGGAGGAAAGAAACCACTGTAGACCTGAATTTTAGCTCCAGCTAGTAAAAGACACCAAGCGTCCCTTTCCCTCGCGTTGGGAGCTCCCAGCTGCCACATCTGGCTTCACTTTTGTTTTCCAAATGAGTTTATTAGTTTTGCCATTTTGGATATGGCTGGGTTGACCCTGGAAAGACCGGTCTGAGAAACACTCCTGACATTTCAAGTAGAAACAAACCCAGACATAGATTGGCTTCAGCAGAGTTTGGGACCATCCCTGTGAACTGGCCGAAGCGCCGTCCTCTCATTTTCCCATGAGGAGGGAGACGTGAAGTGGTACAATGTGGAGGCTTTTCTGGACTCTCCTCCCTTACAATGCCCGTTGCGCTCTGATTTGGAAATCTGCTTCTGTCTCCCCTCCCTGCCCACAGGCCGGCGGCTCTCAGGTCATCTTCACCAACCCACTGGAGATAGTAAAGATTCGCCTGCAGGTAGCGGGGGAGATCACCACAGGACCCAGGGTCAGCGCCCTGAGCGTGCTCCGGGACCTGGGACTTTTCGGTTTGTATAAGGTGCGTCGATTCCCTCAGGTTATCTCAACAGAAATGTTGCCATATACTCAATAGAAATGTGAAAGAATGTGGAAACCAGACGTCTCCCCAACAAACGGGAAAATCAAAACAAGGGAAAATCAGGACACTGCTGTTCGAGGCAGTAGGATACACAAACATGCTCTCTCCTGTTGTGCTCTTGAGGCGTTTCTGAAGCCGCCAGCGGGGAGACCAGCTCTGCAGCCCCGCTGGCTTTGGGCTCGCAGCCTTTTATCTGATGATGGGCTGGGGAAGAGTTTCTTTGGTGTTCTCTTTGCGCTGGTTTAGGACTTCAGGATAGTCTTATGTTTATTTTGAGTCTGAGCTATCTCTATTGTTATCTTCCCAGTAGGAGCTTCTCTTTGTCTTAATAATTTGACCACAGTGAAACAGTAGTAGAGTTTGGTAGGATTTGGGTCTTTAAGAAGTTAAGTGGTGGGATTTGTCAATAATGAATTCCATTTAAAAAAAAAACAGAGTGTATTGTACTTTAGCAAAATGCCAGTCACCAGATTCCTTCCCTGCAGGTATACTTACTCCCATTATTACAGATCAGATGTAATGGAGCAGAAGCAATTATTTTTCTTAAACAAGGAAGAGTTTTCTTTCCATTCTTTTGCCTGGCAGAAGGGGAGAATACAGAAACTTAGCTGCTATAGACAACGGTGTTTCCACAGCATTTGTTTTATTTATAGATCCATCACTGTAGCAGCAAATTAGAAATTAGAAATTCTGTGGATTAGACTCACACAAGCTACAGGGCTCTTAGGAGACCAGTAAACCAAGGGTGCCTGTCTTCAGTTTTGTACACGTTCCTTCCCTTACACTCCCAATTTCCATCCTTTCGGGAATTCCCTTTGTTAACCTTGTTTCTCTTTGTATCACCCTTCAGAGAGTCCCTGGAATTAAGAAATAAAGTTTTTTAAAAAACGTTTGAGGTGTCCTTTAAAAATAGCCATTAGGGAAACAAGTGCCAAGGCTGGACTGTTCACCTGGCCGGGTGAAGCCCTGGGCAGTGGAATGCATGGGCTCCCGACCAAGCTGAGGAAGATGTTCATCGTGACTTCAGTCCCTGAGACAAACTGCTCCCAGGTGGCTTTCTACTCCCATGGAAACCTTCTGCTCAAATATTTTGTCTAGGTTTCTCCCAGTCCTCTGCTATTTAGGACATGGGGAAATTGGTGGTTTCTTTTTCCCTCCCTTTCCACTGCCACGGCCTGTAGCTTCTTACCCGGCACTTCAGGGGCTCTGGCTGATGTGGGTTGAATTGGTAATTTGTTAGTTTCTGGGCTGCCTTTGCTGGCTGCTTTGGAAACAAGCTATTAATATTGGGTTTCCCAGTCTGTCCCCCCTCACCCACCCTATCAAAGCCAAACAGAACGAGCAGCCTGGAGGTTTGAAAATTAAATTTTTATTAACCTTAAAAACCGTATCTATATTGGAAATGCCAGAAAATTCTTAGCTGTCGGGGTGACATCATTGCCTAGTTAACTAACGCTAGGACTCCAGGATCCAGTGGCCTTCTCAAGCTTTGAGCCATGTGTGTTTCTGTGTCCCGCTAGTTCTCCCCACTGCCCTTCCTCATCAGCCCCAGGGTTGATTGAGGGACACCTCAGCTCGTCACCTCGTGGGCATTCGCACCCTGTTTACACAACTGTTTTGCTCTATTTCCTCACTGTGACAGGGTGCCAAAGCGTGTTTCCTCCGAGACATTCCCTTCTCTGCCATCTATTTTCCTGTTTATGCTCATTGCAAACTACTTCTGGCTGATGAAGATGGACACGTGGGAGGTTTAAATCTCCTTGCAGCTGGAGCCATGGCAGGTAACTACAATTTTATGTTTTTTAAGCCAAAAGGAACTCCCCCACCCCATTCTCTTTAAGACGTACAGAATCTCTATGTACTTTCCCCCTTGGTTTCTGGAAGGGTTATTGTTTGTATCTGACTGACTTTAAATGGGATCGCTTTTTCTTCTTTGTGGGAAGTGCTGTAATTCTGATGAGAGTTAATTACATTTGCATAATGTGGATAAACAGCTTAATGCAGCTTAGCAACTTGGAGCCAAATTAGACCTGCCCATCTAAACTGGGCTTTCATCATTACCGTGTTTCTTAGCCTCCTGTGCCCCTGAAACGTTGGGTGCAGCCCAGCTAAGTGTTAAGGTGGAAAGTTTTTTTTATCAAATCAGTTGCTTTGTTGTCCCTTATGCTGATGCCTGGGGCTGGATGCCCTTTCTAGCATATTGGAATCGATATCATTTGGCTCATAATTGAGCTTTTATCATGAAGCTGTTCCTGTTCTTCCTGCCATCATCCTTAGACCAAAATTAGCAGTACTTCCCCAGCAAACCACCTTGTACTTGACTGGCACCATCTCTGCCTCTTAACACTTTCCGTCTTTTATTAGGGGTGGTTTGTATGAATTTTGTCCTCTGTACTAGGCTGGGAGCTCCTTGAGGGCAGAGGTTTCGTTCTGTCCATCCTTGCCTTCCCTCTGTGGCCAGCATAGTAATAATAGGGTAAAGGTCAATCAATAAATGTCGATGGAAAAAAGTGAAAGCCTTCATTTGGTCTAAGGTGCCAAATTGGACACAGAAGAGATTCATCTGAAAAGAGGCGCCTAAAAAATGCAGGGAGGCACCGAGATGCTGCCTTCTCATCTCATGGGTCCCGCCTCCCCCTGCAGTTGTGACGGAGCTGGCTCGCGGGGAAGGCGGGGACCAGGCGGCCCTGGCTGCATCAGTGCCCAGGAATGACGGGCGGAGGGAAGGGCAGGCACGCGTTTTTTCCTCCCTTATAGCGGGTCAGGGATAGAACGTGAAGGGTGAACACAAACCCAAACACTGTCGCCAAATGATCAGTGCAGCCCTAATTGCCTGAGCTCACTGCCTGTGGAGCTCTCATCAGGTCCATTCCCCGCTGGTGCCCTGGCTAAACGTGGCGGCACAGCTGGGGCACTCCCTGCAGCATGGGGTGTGGCAGGAACCTGGTTCTGAGGGCTTTAGGGTGGACCATGTTGTTGTCCTCAGCCTTGAAGACATGGAATGACAGGGAACATGATGACTGAGAAATTCTCCCAGGGAGTTTTGAGCCCTTATTTGGGGTCCAGCAAATCCCTTGTCTTCAGGCGTTTGTAATTTCAGTCAGTTGCATGCACATTTGAAAGGCAGTAAAGCCACCTGTTCAGCCTTGCCACTTGGGGCCCATCCAGCCCCTTTGTGGTGCTCACTGAAGTCCCCCAGTTTTAAATGGGACCGGCATGTTTTCCCTCAAATCTTTTCTCTGTGCTTTCTTTCTAACCAGCAGCAAAAAAACAAAACAAAACAAAACAAAAACAAAAACTAGCCAAAGAACAGTCTAATCGTGGACAGGCATTTTGCCAGCGTGTGATGGAAGCAAGTCAACATTTCCGTGGAACTGGCAGCACCAACTTGCCCATAGGCATTTGATGTCAGTTTTCAGAATGAGAGATGAATTTGTCTAATTTTTACATGTAAAGTTTGCTGGCAGGCCCTGACAATATTCAGAATCCAGAACATTCCAAAGGCAGGCAATTTACCTAGTTTCTTCTGGGTAAGGTGCAGGGCCATGCGGAGGGGAGGTGTTTTCTTTGCTCTCTAACAGAGCCCCCGCAAGCCCACCAGCTGCATCTACCTCATGAGGATTTGGTGATATTCAGTCCAAACTGAATTTCTCTTGCCCCAAGGAAGGTTATCTTGCCTCTTTGTTCCCTATTTAGCTTTATAAGTAAAAGGTGTGGTGGTGAAATCCATGTCATGTGTCCCGCTGCTGATCAGTCTCAGCATGAACCCAGGGCACTTGGACACAGGGATGGGTAATAAGACCTTTCCGCAATCAGTCCCCCTATTATTCTTTAACTGGTGGCCTGGCCTCCCCTGCTCCTGTTGTCATGACCTCTGTCATACAAGCGCGTCTGAAAGGACTCACAGTCAGCTCTCAAGTTAGCCCCTCAAACAGGTGAGTGGATATAAGTACTGATATTCACCTCGCACAGTAAGGTGACAGAATCAGCACAAAACACTACAGTTTGATGTCAGATACCTTTAGAAGCCCAATTAATTGACATTATCCTCATTTCTTATCATATATGAAAACATTTGTATCTTATTAGGAAATAAAAGGAGGTAAAATTTTTGAAACCTGAAGGGGAACTCTTGGGAGCTATCCAAGTGGCATTGCTGCCTTTGTTTCCCCTCTCATGGTTCTTTGGGGTCATGCAGTGTAGAGTGATTTTCCTAATTCAGAAGGAGAAAAAAGTTTACCCTGACCGCACTGAAAAAACTAATAGACATTTATATCCTTTTTCCATTAGTGCCCAGGCACCTACTTAAGAGGCTTTGAGTTAAAGCAGGTGAAGTTGCTAACTCTTTGGTTAGATGTTAGCAGCATTTCCGACCTTGGTTAGGTTCTCCGGGTGAATTACATGTGCCTTTCTTCTGCAAGGTGTGCCAGCGGCTTCTCTGGTAACCCCTGCTGATGTCATCAAGACAAGACTGCAAGTGGCTGCCCGTGCTGGCCAGACGACATACAGTGGTGTCATCGACTGTTTCAGGAAGATACTCCGGGAAGAAGGGCCCTCAGCATTTTGGAAAGGGACTGCAGGTAGGGGCTGGGGTCCTGTGGGATGGCAGCTGGTGTTAGCGTCGCCTGCTTGCGTTTCTCACTGGTTGCCTTTGCCACAGGCACCCTGGTATTAAGTGTCCCCCACTCCCATCTCTCTTTTTCAGCTCGAGTGTTTCGGTCTTCTCCCCAGTTTGGCGTTACCTTGGTCACCTACGAACTTCTTCAGCGGTGGTTTTATATTGATTTCGGAGGCCTGTAAGTGCAGCTGTTCAACACCTTTGTAAAGAAAGCGCCAAACCAAGCGAGTCTTTGTTCAGCCTACAAAGGCAGTTTTGGGACTGTTAGAAACTGGTAGGACAGAGAATCCCATAGGACCAGTGCATTTAAATCAAACAGTGGACTTGAGAAGCTTCAGTGTTACGGAGGAAGATCTTGACAGGGTGACACCATACACAGTGTTAAGCAGCTACTTGGGTAAAATTTAAGGAAGCAGCAAATTAAAATATGGGAATAATTCTTTCTTTAGTGTGAGCAACGCTGAGCTTCATAGATTTAGGTTCTTATTATTTAGATTTTATTATGTGGCCTTTTTATCAGAAGTAATGTAGATTTGTATTAGATACACTTGTGAACTTTATTTCAAAGACTGAAGCCCTTCACAACACTGAATAATTTCATTATTCCCCATAATTTATTATTAGACTAGGTAGAGATGTTCTTAGAACTAATTTATAGCAAGCAAAACAAAAGAGAGGTTATGTCCATGGACATAATCACCTGTGAAATCCAGGCCAGAAATTGTGCCTCTTAAAACCTAGTACTTTAAACCTGCACTGAAGAGAAGAGGAATCACTTGCTGAATTTGCTGGGTGGGGAAGGTTATACCCAAAGCAAGCAATTATCAGCTTTTCAGCATAAGATCAAATCCCGCATCTAAGTCTTCACCTCATAAACCTAATAAGCCCCTTTTCTGCTCAAAGGCTAAGTTAAGAATTAGCTGTTGAACCACATAGAGGGACTAATACAAAGAATGAAGAGCAATCTTACCATTAATTCCGGGCTTTTCTGTGCTTTCACATGCCATAAAAGTAAGAATTATATTTCTTTTTAAAACAATTTTAGTAATAACCTTCATGAGTCTACTGTTTTAAAAGCTTTTTAAATTGTCAAAATAAAGGAAAAATATAAACTATTTGATTAATTTATGCTTAGTGTAGAAAATTTGGAAAACAGGAAAGTATTAAAGAGAAAATCATTCATAATCCTGCTTCCCAGAAAGTTAGTGTTTGAGTGTATTTTCTTCTCTATTTTTCTATGGATCTATTTATGTAAGTATATAAGCATCGAAATTGAGGTCTGGTCTTCTAAATTGAATGTGTGAATGTGTTGCTCCCAAAGCCCCTTAAAATCTTCACTGCTGCAGCATGGATTGCAGGGAAATTGTTGGGCAAACCGTACTCTTCTCCGGGGCACACAGGGCAGACAGAAAATGTTTGGCCGTTTACCATCCTCATCAGTCTTGGGCATGCTAACCATTTGCTTTTTCCCATCAACAGCAAACCCTCTGGCTCAGAACCGACACCTAAGTCACGCATCGCAGACCTTCCTCCTGCCAACCCGCATCACATCGGTGGATACAGACTCGCCACGGCCACTTTTGCGGGCATTGAAAACAAGTTTGGCCTTTATCTCCCCAAGTTTAAATCTCCTAGTGTTCCTGTGGTTCAGTCAAAGGCAGTGGCAGCAGCTCAGTGATGAGATAACCGTTGAGTGTGGCAAACCGGCCTCCTGAAGAGAGAGGCCTAGGAGGGCAGCCGCACGGTGCTGGCTGGGCTGAGGAGTCTATTCGACATATACATATATTTGTTTATAATCATTTGCCCAGGAAAAAAAAAAAAACCACAGCGCAGTTTGAAGCTTTAGTCTTACGTGTTGAAATGTTTTCTAAGCTTTGGCATGAATTAGTGTTCTAGACTGCTTTGCACAGCTTGCCCTTAGAGTGAGTGACTGTACATATTGTACATCTTTGTACAGAGACATCTTGGCACCTCATCCCAACAAATCACGTTTATAGAATGTAATGCAGTTCTTAGTGGCTTGAAATGTACAGAATGTTTTGAAAGTGTTTTATTAAGAATTACATAAAAATAAATGTATTACAATTAAATTCATTCTCTTATTGGTGACTTAGGGAAATGAAGCATCAATATTGGATGTATTTAATTTCTAGTTTGTTTTCCATTCGGGAATAAAAAGGTATTTGCTGATGAAGAGGTGTAACAAGACCAAGTGCTGACACCACGGAATAAGAGATCCCTTGGAAAAGATGCATGCCGGTGGATGCCAGAGGACCAGGCTAAGGACTCGCGTGTGCTGATGTGTTTCCATTGTATTTAATGTGTGCGTAGATCCTCCTCTGTTCATCCATCAAAAGGCTTTTCCTAGACAGCGCCTCTCCTGTCAGCGTGCGTATGGAAAGAGGGATGTCTCCAGCATTACTGGCTTAGTTTTGCCTTCCTCTGACACAGCACGGCAAGGGTCTAGCTTTCAAAAGAGTAAAGGATATTTAACAATTTTCCTTCATATGGATATGATTCCAATCAAAAATAAAATACACACCAAAATGTACGCACGTAGTTGAATTTTCCTTCGTAAATATACTGCTAGTGCCTTTTATTTTGATTCATTACTGATTCCAAACAACTCATGGTCAGGTTTCCCTCTCTTACACTTTTATAGGAGTTTGATTTAGAAAGGGCTGTGGTGGAATGAGGGGAGGAAAGCAAAAAGCTGATTTTGTGATTTCATGGGGTCTAGGTTCTTCCTCATGAATCCAAATGCAAACTCCTTATTCCGAAAGTCACTCGCCAAGGGTGTGATTACTAATTTAGATCTCGACATGCATCTTGACAGCCACAGCTACACTTCGGTATGGTTGTGATTGGATGTGTAGCATCAGAATTTATTCACTTCGGCAAAGTGCTTTGGGAAAACATCATTGCTATTGCCAATGAGCCAGGACATGGGAATGTATGCAAATATTGTCAAGGGGCCAGCCTGGCTGGCGATGGACCAGGGCACTCGGCATCCTACACAGCGCTCACCAGGCGATGCCCAACAGCCCTGGGACACAGCCGCAGGGGCTCAAGGCCCTGCAGGAACCAAAGAATTCGCTTTGAGAGCAAAGTTTCCAACTGGTCTCACGGAATGGAATAAATGACATTACAGTTGTTTTGCTATTACCACCTGTTAAAAATATGCAAGTAGTCCACGGGTAAGTTCTGACAAAAGATTCATGTAATACTATGTATGTTTATAGAGTGAGATGAGAAAGTGCCCTCCCTGCCCCAGAGAGTATCACTGCTAACAGGGTAGAGTAGAAACTTGTAGTCTGTTTTTCATCTATGTATGCATAGAAATATTTATATGTACATAGTTATATGTTAAAAACAGGATTATGTTTTAAAATTTATGTATGTGCTGTTCTGATTCACTTTTCCTTACTTAATGCCTTTGAGATCTTTCCATGTCAGCTCACAAAGATTTATCTTAATTTTTAATAGTTGAATAGCATTGCATTGTATGAGTTATGATACTTTGCATAAATTATCCCTCGTTAACATTTATTTTTTTTCACTATTGCAAGCAATGCTGTAGTGAATGGTAAACATCTTTGTGCACATATTTTGAGTACATGTGCTAGTATTTCATCAGGATAGATATTTAAAATTGGAATCGATAATTCACAAGATGTATAGGTTTACATTTTATGTATATTGCCACATTCTGCTTTTACAAAGGCTTTATGAATTTACTTTCCTACTGACAGTATATGAGAATGCCTATTTTTTGCAAACTTGGCAAAAATGGATATTAACAGTGTTTTACATTTTAGTCAAATCATGATAGGTGACAGGTTTTAATTTTTATTTTTCTAATTACTAGTGAGGCTGAATGTCTTTTCATAGTTGCTGGTCATTTATATGTTTTCTTATTATTGTGGAATATATAAAGTATATCAAACGTGTGTATGCATATACATGCATACACACACATGAATATATATATTTTCAACAAACAGTCATAAAGTGAACACCCATGTAACCACCCAGGTCAAGAAACAGCATGTTGCTAACACCTCGTAAGTCCCTTCAGGTGACCCTCCTTGACGTAACACCCTCTCTTCTGTTCAACAGCATCTCTGCCCTTCATTTCTTTGCTTTTCATTATAGTTTTACCGCCCATACGTATATCCCTAAATACAATATTTAGTTCCTGGTTTTGAAATTTATATGAATCAAATTATATTGTGTACACTCGAGACTTGTTTCTTTTGCCAAACATTATGATTCATTCATATGTAGCTGTAGTTTGCTTATTCTATTGTGTGAATATGTTACAATTTATCTTTCCATTTAACTCTGAACAGCTGGGTTGTTTCCAATTTGGGGATATTACAAACAGGCTGCTCTGGATATTCTGTATTGTATTTTGGAGTATTCATTTTTAAAAGGATATACTGAGAGCAGAACCACAGAGGAACAGGGTTTGTTAGATTTAACTTTGTAAGATCATGCCAAACTTCTTCCCAGAGATTCTTGTACTGATTTATATTCCCCCAAGGGTGTATTTTTCTTCATAATTTGTACCAGTCTGTTGGCTATATAATGTTATCTCATGTAACTTTAAAGCATTTTCCATCAAATGAGGCTGAACGTCTTTCATATGTTAATATACATTGTTCTTCAAAAAGACCTCACTAATTGATTTTCGTACTGATCGCATAAGAGTGCCAGTACGTTTACTGGCTACTTGGATTTCATCCTTGGTGAGTGAAGTGTATGTGAAAGTTTTTTGTCCATTTTTCTCCATAATTTGCAGGGGGGTCTTATATATTCTGGATACTACTCCTTTATGAGTTGTGTTGCAAAATATTTTCCCAATTTGTGGCTTGTCTTTTCACATTGTTCTTGATATATTAACATTTTATTATGTTCAAATATATAAATTTTCACTTATGGTTAGCATGTTTTATATTTTATTTAAAACATTTTACTCTCTCAAGGTATGAATAAGGTGGATATTTTCTTCCTAAATGCCTTCTAGTTTTGCCTCATGTTGAGGTTTCATCCTACATGGAGCTATGTTTGACATGTTATATGAGGTAATATTTTTGCTTCTTTATTTGGTGAGTCTGTTTATTGAAAAGGCCTTCCCTTCCCTACTGCTTTAAAGTGCCTTCTCTGTCATATATTAAGGGTGATCAATGCAAAGATCTATTCCCGGATTTTGTTTTATTTTTTATTGGTCTTTTCCATTACTCTGTCTTTTAAAAAGGTTTTGATTTGATGTGTAGATGGCAAATCCTCTTACCTTCTTGTTCTTGAAGAGCTTTTGGTTCTTCTTGGTTCTTTGCTCTTCCATATCAATTTTAGAGAGAGCTTGTCAATTTCCTTTCAAAAACTAAACAAACAAACCAAACACATTGAGGTTTCGATTGGGTTTGCAATGACTCTATAAGCCATTTGGGATAATTTACATCATTATAGTGGGCTTACTAATCCATAAACATGGTATATCCCTTATTTAAGTCTTTAATGTCTTAATAAAATTTACTCATCAAAGAGGTCTTGTACATTGTGTATATATGTATTTATTTCTAGGTATGTCATATATTTAGATGTATTATAAATTATATCTTAAAAATTTCATTTCTGGTATACAAGAATATTATCGAGTTTTTCCCCACTTTTTATTTTTAAAAGTTTCAAATCTACAAAAACGTTTGAAGAGATAAAATGAACTCTGAATGCCTTTCAACTAGATTCACTTATAAATACATTTTTTCTTCTGAATCATTAGAAAGTATGTTGCAGACTTCATGGTACCTCATTGTTAGGTATTTCAGTTTCTCTTTCCTAAGAATGAGCACATTCTGTAACCAAGCAATACCATTATCACATGTAACAAACAATAACTTCATATTTGTCATCAGACATTCAGTGTATATTCAGACTTCCCCAACTACTCCAGAAATGCCTTTGTTTTTCTGATGCAAAATATAATCAAGATTGATGCATTCAGCTTGGTTGTGCATCTTTAGTCTTTAAGTCTGGAATGGTCCCCTGTTATTTTATTTGTTTGTCCTTAACATTGCAAGTCATTTGTCTTACAGAATGTGTCACATTGTTTATCTGTTTCCTTGTGGTATTGTCTTGTCTCGATACTGTAAAACTGGAAGTTAGTCTAGTGGTACAGCTTTATTTTCTTTTTAAAGAAAATAAAAGATTATCTTTACAAAACTAAGTAACTATTACCACAATCCAGTTGTAGTACATTTTTCATCACTTCCCAAATGTAAAATGTGCAATTTCATTGTCATTTCTCCACACCCTCAACACCATATTATTGTCTTTTATTATAATTATTGAATGCATGTGAAGTGAAACTAAATTGTGGTTTTAATTTGCATTTGCCCAGTCACTAATGATGTTGGACATCTTTTCATGTGCTTACAGACATTAGTGTTTAAGTCTTTTACCTATTTTTTAATTGGGGTTTGTCTTTTTAGTATTGAGTTGTTAGAGTTCTTCATACATTCTGTGTATGAGTCCTATATTGGATTTGA
Source organism: Mormoops blainvillei (assembly GCA_004026545.1). NCBI lineage: Eukaryota > Metazoa > Chordata > Mammalia > Chiroptera > Mormoopidae > Mormoops > Mormoops blainvillei. Next base: position 1,507 of record PVJD01007120.1, on the reverse strand, counting down.
AATTATTTTCTCCCAGTCTGTTTTCTTAATGGTTATCATTTGAAACACAAAAGTTTAAAATTTTGATTTTATCAATTTATCAGTTTATCAATTTTTAAATTTTATGGATAATGCTTTTGGTGTCACCTAAAATTTCTGCCTAAACCAAGGTCATCAAGATTTTCTCCTAAGTTTTCTTTGAAAAATTTTATATTTTAGCTCTTACATTCAGATTCATGATCTATTTTGAATTAATTTATGTGTATGGTGTGAAGTGCTTAAATTAATCTTTTTGCATGTGGCTGTTCAATGTCTCGGAACCATTTGTTGAAAAAAATTATTCTTTCTTCAGTGAATTACTTTGGTGCTTTTGTAAAAAAAAAAAAATGAGTTGACCACCCATGCAAAGGTTTATTTCTAGACTCTTAGTTCTGTCTCATCCATCTATATGACTGTACTTATGCCGAAGCGCTCTGTCCTGATTACTGTAGTTTCATATTAAGTTTTTAATAGGAAATTGTAATCTTCCATTCTTTGTTCTTTTTAAACTTGTCCTGGCTGGTCTTTTGCCCTTCCATATAAATTTTAGATTAGTTTGTCAGTTTCTTTAAAAAAGCCAGTTGGTATTTTGATAGAGATTTTGTTGACTCTATAGGTCAATTTGGGGTGAATTGCCATTTTAACAATCCTGTCTTCCGATCCGTGAACTTGGAATCCCTACTTATTGAGATCATTTAAAATTTCAGCCATGTTTTGTAGAGGTCTGGTACTTCTTTTGTTAAATTTATTCCTAAGTATTTTATTGTTTTTGATGCTTTTATGAATGGAATTATTTTCTTAATTTTATTTTCGGATTGTTTAGTTAGTATATAGAAATACAACTGATTTTTCTATATTGATCTTGTATCCTGTGACCTTGCTGAACTCACTTATTAGTTTTTTTAAAGGTTTTATTTATTTATTTTTAAAGAGAGGGGAAGGGAGGGAGAAAGAGAGGAAGAGAAACATCCATCAGTTGCTTCTTACATGCCCCCAACATGAGACCACTGGCCCACAACCTAGGCATGTTCCCTGACTGGGAATTGAACTGGCAACCTTTCAGTTTGTAGGAACGATACCCAACCAACTGAGCCACATTAGTCAGGGCCTCACTTATTAGATTTGATACTTGGGCTTTGTTTCTATATGTCTCCTTTCTTTTTTGTTGTTCCTCTCTTCCTCTTTTCCTCTTCTATTTTGTGTAAAACAGATATGTAGTAGTATACCATGTCATTCCTTTGTTTTTACTATTCTAAAAAATACTTAATTTTTCCAAGAGCAGTTTTAGATTCACAGCTTAAGAGGGGGTATAGAGATTTCCCACATACCTCCTGTCCCCACACATGCATATCCTCCCCCTTTATCAATGTCCCGCACCAGAGGGCTACATTTGTTATACTCAGTGAACTTACATTGACACATCAGAATCACCCAAAGTCCGTAGTTTACATTAGGGTTCACTCTTGGTGGTGTACATTTTATAGGTTTG
>PVJD01007119.1:0-88553 GCA_004026545.1 Mormoops blainvillei | reverse complement strand
CACGCCATCAAGCGAAAGATGAGGTTATTTTTATTTCTTTGCAGAATCAAGCTGACGGAGTCTAATTTTTTGCCAAGGACAGATCGAGAGGGAAGTTCGAACTTGGAACTGTAGAGAGAGCTCTGCTGGAAAATCTACGTTTACATCCCAGTTCTCCTCAAGGGCACCTGTGGTGGTTCTGAAGTTCGGCCCCACGTTCCCTGCCACTCCTCTCATTCGGAGGCGGGGTCCACGTCTCCTCCCTGAGAGTCTGTGCGGCTACTTGATCACAGAAGCAGGTGCATCCACCGCCTGTCGCCCAGGACACTCCACCATACCATGTGCCCTCTTGGGAGAGGACCCCGGAGCCCCAGCGGAGCTGCCCTCGCTGGTGGCACTGAAGTAGAGGCGCACTCCTGCAGCGGAGCTTGGCTCAAATCGCAGATTCGTGAGCTAAACCATCTACCGCTCTGGTTCTAGCTCACGACGTTGGGGGTGGTTTTTATGCAACAACAGCACCGCACCAGCTCTGTGGCCTTGCGCAAACGCCTCACCTGTCGGGGCCCGGGCTTCCTCACCTACAAAGAGGAAGATCCAAGGACTTCCCGGGGCACCTTCCAGCGCAAATAACCCATGAATTCCATCAACGTGAATGAAACTCTTTCCTGGTTTTGATGTAGCACGGAGCTCCCTTTCTCCGGCGCACTAAAGCCCTCCCTATTCGCACAAGAGCGCGCTGCATCGGGGCTCCTCTGTGTCCCCAGGGATCCCGCGGGGGTCAGAGGTGGGCCTGGGGCTCTGCGTTTTTCACGTGATGCTGGCCCACTGACAGCGTGTTCAGTGACAAGGCCTTGTGCCTTTTTTAGGTCCCCAACAGCTGCCATTAGCCAAGGGGACTAGACACAAACAGGCAGCATCTCATTTAACTCCCAGGACGACCCTGTGAGGCAGGTTTTAGAATCAGTGCACTTGACTGGCTGGAGACCCAGGGCTGGAGAGGCCGGAGGGCTTGCCTGAGGTCGCGGCGAGCGAGTGACGTGGCGGGGACTGGAATCTAGGTCAGTTTACAGACACTCTTCCCCCGCTGCCCTCTTTTAAACGCCAGGCAACATGAGAGTTGCCAGTTTTCCGGCTTAATCTGTCCCCTCTGGGCCTGCGGCGGGCCACCTGGGAGGCGAGCCTATCAGGGAAGGATGGTGCGGACTGGGGGACACCTCGGGAATAACAAGGCGGAGGTGACTTTTTCAGGTTTCCCATCAGCAGCTGTGATTAATTTCCAGCTTTCCTCATGCTAATGTTTTCCTGCCTTCTGCTGGCAATAAATAACCAATATGCCCAAATACCTCGTTGTTATTCATCCCTTTCAGGGATCTGGATTTTGATTCTTTGCTGCAGTTCAATCACATTGAATTTCTTTAACCGGGACAGCTCCATTAAGAGTCCCCACCAAGGACACCCTGGCAGGGTGGTGACAGTAATGGATAATGGGTGACAACAGAGAGTGGGGCGCTGAGACACGAAATATTAGCAGCCACCGGGGAGAGAAGGGAAAACCAAAATAAAAAACACCACCAACTACATTTAAGTAACATTAAGGTTGTGACACAGACCCATAAAACCAAGAACCTTACAGTTCTGGCTGACACGCCATTCGTAACGTGCCTTCCTTTGCCTGTTTCCTCCACAGGAGCGTGGAGCCACTTGTCACCCCGATGCCAAGCGCCCCCTCCGCCGCCGAGCGCTCCCCTACGCCAGGTGGGCTGCGAAGGGCTCGCCAGCCCCCGCTGAGTATTTCAGAAAGTTCCTTGGAGCTTCCACCACCTGCGCGTCCTCCAAGGCCAACGTGACCGGCCAGAGCTGGTTAGAAGGACCTTTTTCCTTTGGAGGATGTTGTCTTTGCTTCCAGGACCCCAGAGCCCCGCCCACCTGCCCTCCATCCAATGCACGGCAACTCACGCTGGTTTGGGCTGGCTGAGGGCTGACCACGGTGAGCTCCGTCCTGCCCAGTGACCGCTCCGTGCGAGCACCACTCCCATGGTCCCTTCATGGTCATATGGTCACCTGGGCCCCCACCTGCCGCCCTCGGGCTGCTCTCCTCCTCATCTCCTCTGCAGGAACCACCGGGGATGTTTGCGGTGCGGGGAGCCCTTCGCCAGGGGTATAGTGCTTCTTAACTTCGCTAAATCCACTTGGTATCTGGGACCACTTCCAGAATCATGTTAAACGTGAAATAACACACAGAGGGGCACACGGAACCCATTAGGCCGAAACAGAGTCATCCGATGGTTTAAAACCTGCGACGCTCTGTGCGTGTGCTTCCCCACCATCGCGTCCGACGGGGCCGGCACCGGGTTGGACCCCTCCGCTGGGCTCGCGACAGGGCCGTGCAAACATGGGGACATCAGCTGCGATGGAAACACTGTGCTTTCTGCTGGTGGCAGAGCTAAAGCGCAGCGGACAATGCAGTGGCTGTCACCTGAATTCATAATTTGAAGGAAATGCTAAATATTCATCTGAGTCTGTGAGGCTAAAGATATAATTGCTTCCACCCAAGTTCACGGTGAAGAGGCCCTGCCCTCGGGTCACAGCCTCGCCATTTCCTTGCGCAGCGGCCTTCTGTCTGCCCGACAGGACCCCAGAGGTCAGGGAGCCCCTCGGTTGTACTCGGAGCAGCGACGTGACTCCTGGCAAACCGCCCGGCATGCTTGCAGGTGCGCAAAAATGTGCGACGAATGAATGGCTCGGGGTGACGTGCCCCAGCACCTACGGGTGGCACTTCCGGGCGGCTCTCTGAGAAAGGTGGGGAGCGTGGGGTGTTCACGTTTGCCTCCACGCAGACCCGTTCCCTCAGCACCACATCTGTATGTTCATTTATTTTAACAGAGCTCTAATACACACATCATAAACCTCACCATTGCAAGTGCACAACCCCGTGTGTTTCGGTGTATTCCCAGGCTGTGCGACCGTCTAAATCCAGGAGGTGGGCATCACCCACCCCTCCAGCTCCTGCCACCCATGACCTGCTCTCTGTGCATTCCCCCCTTGGGCAGTTCACATAATACGTGGCCCCTTGTGTTTGGCTTCTCTCATTCAGTATCATGAGTCCTGGGCTGTAGCTCATCTGGGCTGTAGCCCGCCCACACCGCAGCCCGCCCATGCCGCAGCCCGTCCACGCCGCAGCCCATCCACATCGTAGCCCGCCCACGCTGCAGCCCATCCACGCCACAGCCCGCATCAGTATTTCACTGCTTTTCACAGTTGCATAGGGTCCATTCCATGAACAGACCACGTTAAGCTATGCGTTCCTCTGCTGACGGATATTCGGATTAGTGACAAATATTTATTTGGCACCCACACGTGTCAAATGGGAACTCAGGACAAGCAGCGTCCCTGCCCTCGCTCTGCCAGAACAGCAGGCCCCGAGTCTGGTCCTGGGGTCAGGATCCCTCAGTTTCCCCATCTGTAAAATGGAGGGAACGTCTACCTCCAGGGCTGTCGTGAGGCCTTAGAAAGTGAACAGACGTGAAAGACGGAGCATAGTGCTTGTCACACAGTACGTGTCGCTGGAGAATAGAGTCTGTAAATCACTCCAATGACAGGTGGGGTCGGTGCCAGGAAAGACTCAGACAGGTGCCAACAGGTCGTGTGGCGCTCTCGGAGGAAGAGGCCCGTCGGCGAGGCGGTCAGGGAAGGCCTGTCCGCCTCCGCTCAAGGCCCACGCGGTGAGAAGAAACCACCTAAACCAGGGCTGGGGCCCAGGGGTCCTGTCAGAGAGAGCGGCCCGTGCAGAGGTGTGGGGGGGACAGGACTGTGTCCCTGCAGAGCGCGGGCTGGCAGGAGGCCTGCGGCCAGGAAGCGGGGCAACGTGCAGGGACAGCTCAGCTCCGGGCCTGTCGCAGGGCACTCGGGAAACATTCTGCTCGTGGCACAGAGTTCTGCCCCAGGGGGGTGAAGTGAAGCCTGCGGAGCACCTGCTGGTGCCGGGTTTGGCCGGGCACCCATTTTAGAGCAGAGAACAAAGTAGGCGCGACCCTGCCTCCAGGGAGCCCGCAGTGCGGCGGGCGACGTGGGGGGTGTCCGTGCGGAATAAATAAGCATAAGAATAAACCTGTACTAAGAAATTGTGACAAGAGATTTGATGGCAGTAAATTCAGTGTTCTACCAGAGTAAAGGAGCGGCCACCTGCCCAACTGACAAGCTTGAAAAGAGAATTAGGGAAGTGAGGTTGCTACAGTCAGAATCTCTCTAAGTGTGGTCAGCCAAAAAAAAAAAGAAAAGGCGAGGACTGGAGCATGTGACACAGTGACACAGTGACATCCATCAGAAACCTGAAACCTGCAAGGCCTCTGCGGGCCGCCCCACGTGACCCTCCCTGGGGAGGTGCCTCAGGTGGCCTTTCCCAATGCGTCGGGCACCCAACCCATTTCATAGGCGACTTGCAGCACATGTATATTGGGTTGGCCAGAAAGTTTGGTTTTTTCCATAAGATGGTTCCAGGAGCACTTAGTTGTCTTTAACTTCATTTGAAACAATTTCGTTAGATTGTATTGTGACAGCTGCCATACCAGCGTGCATTGAAAAAAAAAACTGATTAAAATTGGTGAATTTTTGTGTAGCCACTTTAATACTGAAGATGGAAGGAAATAAACATTTTTAGCAGATTATGCGTTGTTATTTCAAGAAAGATAAAAACGCCAGTGGAACAACAACAAAAAATTGGCGCAGTGGATGGAGAAGATGCTGTGACTGAGCAAACGTGTCGGAAGTGGCTTGCGAGGTTTCCTGCTGGAGATTTCTTGCTGGACCGTGCCCCAGGGTCGGGCAGGCCGGTTCAAATTGACAGCGATCAAATTCAGGCATTGAGAACCATCAATGTTATACCACACAGGAGATGGCCGACAAACTCAAAATATCCAGATCAATAAAGTTATTGGTGAGAATGAAAAATGTGTCTTTTTATTTTATGGGAATAGCCATATGGACTTTTGGGCCGACCCAACACTTTGAGAAGCCCTATCTCGGGACCTATGTCCATCAACCTGGCGAAGGCTGATGGACTCCTGTCCGCTCTAGGGCTTTCTCGGCTTGTTCGGAAAATGGGGGCTTGTCTGTCACGTTGGACCACTCTCTTCCGGGACAGCGCAGGTAAAAAGCCCGTCGGGAAGAGCGCCCCGTTCCGTCACCGAGCCGCCGTCACGGGGAACGGAGCGCTGCGTCCGGACACGCGCGGCTGGGTGTCTATGGAGGGGTGCGGGGAGGACCCGTCACCCCAGCCACCCAACTCCCTTCGCCTTTTAGGGTGGGCGACCCGTGCTGGGGGGCCGCTTCCTTCTTCTCTCCTCCGCTCTTGTCAGGCGGAATCTCAGGGTATGGCATTTTGGGAGCCTGTTCCCGAACGGTGGCGCGGGTGGCAGCGCCCCGCGTGGGCGGGGAGCACGCGTGCCGCAGGGGCCCGGGCTCGGTCCGACCCTCCGACGAGCCGCCGTCGGAGGCGGCGGGGCGACAGGCAAGGGCCTTCTCTGTCTACTAGGTCGGAGCCCTGCCGCCAGCGCCCTGATCTGGCCGCGCCAGATCCGCAATGCGCGGAACCGGAACGCGCCGTCGGCGGACAGGGTGAGCGCGCAACACTCCTCTCCCTCCGCGGGGCGTCGCCTGGAGCCCCGGCCCCAGACACCCCGGCGGGGGAGCGTGGGGGCCAGAGCCGTCGGGAGCGCGCGCCGATCGGCCGGCCCGAGGGCGCGCCCCGCGCGAGCTTCCAGCCGGTTCTCCAGCTCAGCCTCGCGGGCCAGAGGAGAGGCTTTGGGCAGACGAGGACGCCCACGCTGTCGCACAGCGTCACCTGAAGGGCAGCGGCGGCGGCTCTGTCTTCACAGGCCGCGCTCGCGGAATGAAGAAAAAGCCGGGCCGCGCGGCTGGCGGGAAGCCGAGAGGTCAGCGCAGACAGAAAGGGGACCCTCAGCCGATCGCCGTCCCACAAGGCTGGGGGAGGTGGTGAGCGGGACAGATGCACTCATCATTCAAAGAGATGTGACAGGCAAGAATGTAAGACCCAAACCACAGATGGGGTTCTGTAAAAATTGAAGTAAAGGGTTCAGAATTTGCCTTAAAAGAGGGTACAAGGACAGGAGAGGGGAGAATTGGCACGGCCGAGGCTTGTGGGGAAAAAAGGAAAAAGAAAAGAAAAAGGAAAAAAAAGTCTTGGGCTTTTCATTAACAGTATCTTCAAAGTGGCCCAATAGTGTAACACCGGGACTTAAAAAAATAATGTAAGATCGGTTGAAGGAGGACAACTGTATACAACGTAATCCTACCTTCCCTCCCACCCGCCACCCAGTGGAATCTTTCATTAAGACCAGAAGAGAACAGCTAAGGCAGGACAGCTACAGAAAGGGCCAATTCCACACTTGTAATACACACACACACACACACACACACACACATTTACACAGGCAAGGACTCAAAATGTTTATCATCCACAGGCCTACAGTGAAACCACCACCAAACAATTCACATCAGCAGAAAGGAAAAAATCCCAAGTGGAAGAAACAGGATGTAACAAAAAACAGTACGTGCCTGCTGTGATCTGAATTGTGGCCCTAAATTGACGTGGATGTCCCAACCCCTTGGCGCTTCGAATGTAAATGTACTTGAACGTAAGGCCTTTAATGAGGTGGTTAAGTTTAAGTGCGGTCATTAGAAGGGAGTGTTAATAAAGAAGAGAGTGAGATATTCCGTGAGCACAGAGAGCTGGGGTGGTGGTACTAATATCAGACAAACTAGATTTTAAGTAAAAATTGTTATGACACAAAGGAGGACATTATATATTGACAAAAGGGTCAATAAATTGATTGCATATAACAACTACAAACATATACGCACCGAGCGACGGAACCCCCGCGGTACCTGACACAACAATTGACTGAATTAGGAGGAGAAATCACTCCGCAACAATAGTTGGAGGCTTCGGTAACGCGCTTTCGATAACGACCACAAAAAGCAGGCAGAAGATCAATGAGAAACGGTGATGAGCAAACCATTACAGGAAAAGCAGAACAAAGGAAACTTGATCAATTCTACCTACAAAAGGCAGGAAGCTAAAAAAATGATGAGAAACACAAATCACAATGATTAAGAATATTAAAAGTAAGTCCAATGTGTCGTAAAGCATAGTGAGTAGAAAAGGGTTAACAAGAACATGGGACTTAAGGGGACACTGCTAAAGGGGCCCGGGAGATCTTCACGCTCTGAAGAGGAGCCCGTGCCGCCGTGAATGTCTACGTGCCACATGGCCTGGCTCTGACGCTTGGGAAGATGGGCAAGAAGAAACCGGCCAAGTCGCTGTCACGGTAAGAGACCTCATAAAAGCCCCCAAGAAGGGGACAAATACATACAGTCAGAGGAGTGACAATAATTAACGTTTGCTCTAATGGATCAACAGAACTCTGCACCCAACGACAGGAAGGGCAGACTGGTTACGAACATATACAGAAGTTTTACAAAAATTCACTAGCCCCAAAAGAAAATTCAAGCAGCAACGGAAAGCAGAAATACCACATGGCATACTTGCTGATAACATAAAAATAAAAAAAAATTACAAAAGAATACCCTCTCCAACCTATACATGAAAAATAATGTAAAAACATAAATTGAAAATTATTTGAAAAGGAACAACGACAAGACCATAAACTGCTACAATTAATGAGAATTCAGCAAGGCGGCGAAATCCAAGATCGATGTGCATCTCTCTAGAGGTCAAAACATCTTATAGAGCCACAGGCCACCGAGGTACAGAGGCAGATAATTAGGTCGATGAACAAAAGTCCAGCGAATAGCTCGCCCACGTGCGGAAATCTGGTGCGCGATCGGAGTGGCGTCGCAAATCAACGTAAAGACTAAAAGGGGCATTCAGTGACCGCTGGCGTGACTTGCTACGATTTGGAGAAACTAATATTCCCATCTGGCCCCTTTGCAAAAATAAGTTCCAGATAGATGAACGACGTAAAAAATAAGTAATGAACTCCAGAAGTATTAGAAGAAACAAATTTAAAATGTGCTTATCATCTTGGGACAGGAAAGCCTTCCGAAGCAAGGCGCAGTGAGCTGATGTCCTTTGGGAGATCCTGGATGCCTCGGAGTCCGACATAATTAAATCTTATTATGGGACACAGTGCGACCAAGTTAAAACTGTGAGCCGTGGTCTGGGGACACACCCGCAACAGATCAGATAAAAATTGCGCAGAGCACCGACAAGAAAGAGATGCGGAATGTGGTAGAAAAGGAAAGAAGGAAGACGACCTGCAGGCCACAGGGGCCCGTGTGACCGGTGACCGTGACGCGATGATCAGCCTCGGGGGGATCAAGAGCACAGTGCCAGCAACGGGAGTCCCCTCTGCCCCTGAGTTTCCTCCGCTGTTGGATGGGAACAACAAGGGACCCCGTCTCACAGGGTCGCCTGGGGTTGCAGGAGTCCACAGGCGTCGGCCTGCAGCCGTGCCTAGAACATGGTCAGCCGGCCGTAGGCGTTAGCTGTTATTATCGTTAGCCTGTTTTAGCAACCCGAGTGGCAAGACCTTTCAATCTCGCTAATATAAAAATTTTGTCAAGGTGCAAGGGAAAAAAAAAACATTACACTGTCTTGGTGGGAATATAAACTGGTCCGGCCAATTTTGGGGGGAGAATTTAACAATATCCCTTATGACACAGCGCAGGCACCCTGCACCCGGTAATTCCACGTGGGCCCCTTGCCGGGAGACACGTGCACCTCTGCACAGAGGTGTGCACAGCCCAGGAAGAGCAGGACTGGAAGGAACCCCAAAATGCCCACCAACATGGGACCGATCGCGTTGAACTCAGGGCTTTCATACCGTGAGGGCCTTGAAGGTCTTACAAATGGGGTGGGGTTTACGCTGACGCGGAAAGGGCTCTGAGACACTACGAGGGAGAAAGGGGTGGGATGACAGGCACTGTGCGACGTCCCCTGACCTGAGGTGCATCCTCCTGCAGCCTCAGCAGAGGCTCGGCTGGCGACACACCCGAGGGTCAGTGCTGGTTTCCTCAGGAGGCGGTGCCCGGGACCAGCGACATGCTTGTCAGAGAGACAATGGCTTTGGCTATGTCCCTCGAGAATTTTAAAAGAATGTTTTCATGCATGAAATTTTAGAAATACGAATAAATAAAATACATGCCTGGCCGGGTGGCTCAGTGGGCCCACAGACCGAAAGGTCACAGATTCTATTCCCAGTCAGGGCACGTGCCTAGGTTGCAGGTTCAAGCCCCTGTCAGGTGCACATGGAAGGCAACCAATTGATGTTTTTCTCTCACATCGATGTTTCTCTCTCTCTCTCTCAGTCTCTCTCTCCATCCCTACACCTCCTCTCTCTCTCTCTCTGTAAAAGCGATGACAAACTGTCCTCAGTGAGGATAAAAAAAAAAAAGGATTAAAGGGCCCCACTGTGTGCAGTGAGGGTCAGATGCCACCTAGCGTTCTGTGTCCAGCCTCAGCCTCGTGCTTTAAGAAAGACAGTGACCGAGGGTGCGAGCCACTGACCCTCCCCACCCTCCCCGGGACCACCCCGGTGTCGATGCAGGGCGCGGCCTCTCCCTCTCCAGAGCTCCCCGTTTGTTTTAAAGGGGCTCTAAGAAAATGAAACAAAAATCTCAGGTACGAATCTCCCCAAACGGGCTCAGGGTTTGTGTGCTGAACAAGCACTGATGAGGAAACTAAACGTCTAAGTGAATGGGAGACATACCGCGTTCATGGATTAAAAACTCAACATGACAGAGACGTGCATTCTTACTAAACCTATCTATACATTTAGCCCAGTTCTGGTGAAAATCACGGCAGGGTTTTTAATAGGGACAAGCCAGTTCTAAAATTTACATTGAAATGCGTAGAAATTAGAATAGTCAAAATAATTTTGAAAACCTGATTCTGAAACTACTACGAAGCTGCAGCAGTCAACAGAGGATGGCACTGGGGAAGGGACACGCAGAGTCCAGAAATAAACCCATGAAAATACGGCCAATTGATTTTTTTTGACAAAGGTTCAAAAGCTACTTGTCGAAGGGCAGTCTTTTCAATAAATTGTGACGGGCTAACTGGATATCCTTATGCAAAAAAATAAGCTTCAACATATACCTTTATCCCTTGTGTAAAAATAGACTCAAAATTGATCATATATGTAAGTATAAAACATACAACCATAAAACTTTAGAAGAAAAATAGGAAACATTTGCAACAATGGGTTGGACAAAGAGCTCTTGGACAAGACAACAAAAACGCAGTTCATGAAAGGAAAAACGGACAAACTAGACTTCTTGAAAATTAAAAACGTTGTTGTGCAAAAGACCCGGATAAAGGAAGAAGAAGACATGCCGCAGACGGGGAGAGTGTCTGCATGTCGCTTGTATCCAGAACATAAAAGTGATTCAAAAGTGAGCACTAAGGGAAAAAACAAAAATTTAAAAGTGAACGAAAGACTTGGACAGACGCTCTACCAGAAGGCTCCGAGTGCACCACCCATGTTAGCCCCAGGGCCATGCGGAGGGAAGCCGTGGTGAGATGCCACGACACGCCGACACCCCGGCCGGCACTCCTAACACCAAATGCTCTGCCGGCTCCAGCCCTGGGAAGAGGCGGAGCCGCCCGACCACTCACACCGCTGGCGGGCCGGCCAAGGGGCGCCCGCTGCTCTGGACAGCAGCTTTGGCAGTTTCTTATAAAGTTTGATACAAACTTGTCCGGCAACGCCACGGTGCAGGCACTGACCCCGGAAAAATGAAAGCGGGTGTTCCCCCGAAAGCTGGTACGCGGACGTTTATAACAGCTCTGTGCTAACCACCCAAACCTGGAAACAACCCAAATGTCTGCCATGCGGGACCAGGCCGGTGCACCGTGCCACTGCGGGGCCATCAAAGGAGCAAGCAGCTGAGACTTGCAGACCGTGGATGAACCTCGGAGACGGCGTGCTGGACGCCTGAGGCCCATCTCAAAGGGCCCCACAGGGGTGATTCTGCTACCACAAGGTCCTTGGAAACAGAGAACACCAGCGCGGGGACACAGCAGCGGTGCCAGGGTTGGGGTGAGGGGAGGACGCTGCAAAGGGGCAGCGTGAGGGAGCTGTTCGGGGCGATGGAGCTGTTGGGAATCCTGAATGAGGTGGTCACTGGCATCCACATACACACCAAATTCCAAAGGACTACGCACCAGAGAGAGCTGATTTTCTGTATGGTCATCAGAACCCAGTGTCTTGGTTTGGATGGTAAGTTTCACGGTCTCCCCGGCTATCCAGGGAGGAGGCGGAATTGGTGACTAATGTGAAAACCCAGGAGAGGGCCGTGGAGGTAACAGGGATCATAAATGCCAGTTTGTCATTGTTTTCACAGAGAGAGGGAGAGAGGAGGTGCAGGGGCGGAGAGAGAGAAACGTCGATGTGAAAGAAAAACATCGATTGGTTGCCTTCCATGTGCACCTGACCGGGGATTGAACCTGCAGCCCAGGCACGTGCCCTGACTGGGAACGGAATCTGTGACCTTTCGGTCTGTGGGCCCACCGGGCCACCCAGCCAGGCACGAGGAACCCAGCTGTCAGCGCGCTCAGTGCCCGGCGTGGCCCGAGGCCCCGCGCGGCCGATACTTCACGGAAGCGAGTCCAGTAGACAACTAGGCACCGCAGAGGGAGCGGAGCTCAGAGAATATAGGAGTTTGTCCACATTCCTGGAATACCTACTGGCAGAGACCAGGTTGAAACCCAAGCCGACTGGCTCCAACGTCCAGAAGCTTCCCCACGGGCTACGCTGCCTCTCCGCGCTGCCCTGCTGCACAGCGGAAAGCCACCACGAGGGACCAAGGTGCTGCACGCGGGCGAACAAGGGCAGGGAGGGAGGAAGGGAGGAGACGGGGGTGGGGGCAGGCCCCCTCCTGACCTGTCGCTTGCTGTGTGGAAACAGACCTCACCTGCCCAGGCCCCTCCTCCTCACACATCGGGGTCATCGGACTGTCCGGGACACCCTGCACCCCACCGTGGATCCCTGCATCCCCGGCAGCTTGGACTCGGTAAAGTTCCTTCCAGCCCTAAGAACCCTGGACATCTTCTTTTTCACTGGGGTGAAGCCCACACAGCATGAAACTAACCATCTCCAGTGCGCAGCGGAGAGGCATTTGACGCCTTCACAAGGCGCCTTTGCCTGGTTCCAAACTGGTGTTCAGTGGCCATGTCCGCTGGCAGCCTTGGCGACCACTGGTCCGCTCTCTGTCTCTGGACGCGGTATCCTGGGGTTTCACGTGAGGGGCACGTGGTCGAGGGCGAGGGCTCCATCCCCCAGCACCCCAGCGTCCCAGGTCTCCTCGCTCTGGCCTGTCAGCCGCTGCTTCCCCTGATGGCTGAAGAGCAGCCCAGGGAATGGATCTGGCACATTCGTTCACCCGCTCACCTGTTAATGTGCATTCGGCCATTTCCGCCTGCCGCTGCGGCGAGTAGCGTTGCGGTGCACATCCTGGTCTAGGGGCTGCCTGAGCACCTGGTGTCAAGCCTTTCGGGGACTGACTTAGGACGGGAGCTGCCAGGCCAGGGCACGCTGCGTGTCGTCTTCAGAGGGCTGCCAGGTCGTTCCCCAGAGCGGCTGCGGCATTTTGCGTTCCCACCACGGCTCTGCCCTTCATTACCAAGTGCAGCAGAAACTCAGAAGGGACGCAGCTGTGCCGAGGGAAGGCCAGAGGGTGCCCGGGGCTTGCGTGGGATCGCAGGACTGGCGGGCGCTGCAGCGAAGGGAGGGAGGGCAGCCAGGCGCCTGGGGTGGGAGAGGTCGCCTGGGTCCAGCGACAGGCCAGCTGAGCGCCCACTCTCGTGGGAGGTTTATGGGGTCAGCGGGGTGACAGCCCTTTAGCAGAGGGTGGCCTCAGGCAGGGGCCCCGAGGTGGGTGACTCACAGGCAAATGCAGCGCATGCAGGGGCGGGGAGGTGGGTGCAGCTCGGCCCGTCCTCTGAGCAACACACCACCGGGGATGGCGGGCATTCCTGAGCGACTTCAATCCCTGTTCCCAGCTTTGTCTTTCCCTCTTCCATCTTTGCCCAAACTCGATAATCCGTTACTCCCTTTGCCTTGCTTCAGGCCATCTGATTTATAACAACAAAAACAGCATTTTTGGCGTGTCGCCTTTCTCCAAAGGAGCTCGGGTTGTAGCTATACCTTTAACGTGCAGAGATAGTACCTGGGGACCCTGTTAAAATGTGGGTTCTAATTCAGTGGGTCTAGGGTGGGGCCCAGAAGCCGTGTGCTTAACCAGCTCCCAGGCGAGGCGACACTGCTGGCACCAGGACCACACCCTGGGCAGCAAAGGGACGGAAGGCCACGTTACGGAGTGACGGGGGTTCTGGTCACGTGGGTATATACATTTATCCAAACTCACTGGACTACGTCGTACTGAAAGGAGGTGCATTTTATCATATGTAAATTATACTTTAATAAAATAGATTGAAAAGGAAACATCCATTTTAGATGAATCATAGATCTAAATGTGAAAAAATGAAACAATAAAGCTTTTAGAAGGAACACAAACCTTGGGGCAGGCGTATCATTCTTAAACAGGACTCAAAAAAGGAGTTAACCGTAAGAAAAAAAAATTAAAATGAAACCTTCTGTTCATCAGCAGACTCCATTAAGAAAGTTCAAAGGCAAGCCATAAACTGAAGAAAAGCACCTGTAATACATTTACCTGACAAAGGACTCCTACCTACCATGTATAAAGAACTACCATAATTCAATGAAAAAACGGCAACCTGGGAGAAAAACAGGCAGGACTCTGAAACAGGCGCTTCCCAAAGGAGACCCCAACTGGCCAACAAACACGTGAGAAGGTGCTTGACTCAGTCATAAATGAAATGCAAATTTAAACCTCAGAATTATTTGTTTTGACTGCACACCCACCGGAGTGGCTAAAACGAAGAGACAGATACCACCGGGTGTGAGCAGAGACGCGGCGCGCCCGGAGCCCGCAGGGGCCGCTGGTGCGGGTGCAGCCGCTCTGCGGTTCTCGGGGCCCTCTCCGCGGGGCTGGGCGGAGCTACACACAAACAGGCTCCAGGACCGGCACGTCCACTCCTGGAGGGAAACGCACACAAGTGTCTTCGAAAGGTGAGGATAAGAACGTTCACGACAGCCTCGTGCACAAGGGCCCCGGACAGTTCGCAGCCTCGCGAGCCACCAGCGTCCCGGAGACAGAACGTGAAATATTTATAAAGCAGGCCTCTAGGTGACGAAAGCAGGAGGCAGCTGCGCTACGGGCGCCCGCAGTGGGGAGGCCGGACAACACAGGGCGCCCACGCCGATTAGCATTTTGAATAGACGACAAATATCATTTAAACGCATGAATCTCCCACGCAATATGTGGGACATCCTTATGCCAAAAATTAACATTATGGTAAAGACATTATGATGATTAACCACTGTCCTTTTCTAAGCGGTCCCGTTATGTGTCTTGGCCTGGGCGCAGGAGACACTGAAAATCCACTGAGCTTCCCAATGGGGATTGGTGCGTGTCTCTTGCATATGTACGCATCAATGGGAAGTTTATTTAAAATAATAAAACTGACCCTGGCCCGAATGTCGTGACAGGAGAGCCCCATCTCTGCCCTGGGCCTCCCACTTGCTCTCCTCGCTGCCGCCCGCGACCGTCCAAGCTCACACCCCTGTTCTGCTGGTGGTTCCTACTCGAACCCCCAGCCGCTGGCCCTCACCCTCGGGACAGCCGCTGCCTCCCTGGGGCAGCCTCTGGGGGCCGTCGGTGGCCTCTCTTCCCCCTGGTCCCATAACTTCAGGACTTTTTCCCAACAGGGACACAGCGCCCCTCCACGGTTTGGCACCATGCCGCTTCCCGGCCTGCAAGGAGTCTCGCTCACCTCCCTGGCTCGTCCCAGCTGTCGGACTCTGGGAGGCCTCCCGGCTCCTTGGGGTTAGGCTGGCCTTCGTCATGGGCCTCCTTAATCACAGGTACTTTCTCTGGCCACTGACTACCTCCTCGCCGGACTACAGCCTCGTTGTGTTGGGGGGCCTGGCGTTCATCCTCCTACCCCGAGCGCCGAGTGGCAGACACCGGGATCCGTGAATAAGGGGATAATGGTAGTAACGGGTGTTAAAGTATCGGGACCAGACCAAGGAATACAAGCAAATGCTTGGCGGAGGGCTCACGCCGGATTTCAGACTGGGAGGGGGCCCTTCAGCACTTGCTCTAGGTCATCGTGCTGACGAGTGGCCCATGTCTAGCGACAGGTGTCCCTGAGTGACACGCTTATCGCACGTGCTGGGCACTCGCTGGATGGTAGTTAGTTTAATTTCCTGTGACAAGGGCGCTGCCGTCCCTGCTTTTCAGATGAGCAGCGGAGAAGCTCAGTGGCTGGTCCGAGGTCGCGTGGCTGGTGGGAGGCAGAGCCCGCGTCCAGCGCGCGCGTTGTTCTGTGAATACCACCAGGTGTTGAGTCACCGACAGGCCCAGGGATGGAACAGGAAAGGCAAAGGGGAGGTGTCAGAGCCGCTCAGCCTCGCACGGCGTTGTGACTCCGGCAGCCCTTCTGTCCCTCTCAGATCAGGCGCCGTGGGAGGCCGCCCCCGCCCCCCGGCATGGCCTGCCTGGGAGGGGCCTTGTCCCGACCCCGAAACACAGCCATCGGCTCTGTCCAGACACCCTCAGCTTCTGCCTGAGATTTTTCAGGGTCGAAGCAAAACAAAAATCTGATTCACTGTTTCCAGTCCTACAGGAAACTCAAGTCCTTTATTCTTCTGCCACTAGAAAAAAAAATCAAACCAGAAAAAAAAAAAACTCTTTATGTCTTAGAAGAGTTTTGAATGCTTCTCATTTCGTACAGCACCAAACATTGTTCACGACAAAGGCCGCGGAACAAAGCCCAGAGAGAAAGACAGGAGGAAATGAAACGCATCACAATAAAACACACTCGCTACTAACTAAGAGCCCGAGCAATGAATCCCACTCAGACTCAATGAATCCCACTCAGACTATAGCACCGGCGGCGAGGAGGAATGCCCCAGAGCTTCGCTCACACCGCGTAACTGGGACCGATGGCTCCCCCGGGACTCCCGGAGACGCGCACACCTAGAGGGGCCGCAGACAGAGACCGCATTTGGGGCCTTGGCAGAAAACGCAGGGAGCTCACGGCACACACGGCGGAAGCGGGGAGACACGTCGATTTAGGCACGGGGAATTTTTCCTTAGGTAACACAGGCAGACGTGCGTGGACATCTCCCCTGCGCTCCCACGCACCCGCTCCCGGAGCGAACCGGCCGTGTGCTGAGCTACACCCTGGCGGTCCTGCTGCTCCCGCCGCCCGCCGGGAGCACTCGCTGGACTCCGCAGGTCTGGGTAATGAGGAGGACACGGAAAGGGCCACGGGGACTCACTTTGGGAAGATTTCCACCCCCCCTCTGGGCAGAAGCATCACAAAGCGGTGGGGACGACGGTCGGGGCTGCAAGGGGCATGCGGCCGGCAGGCTGGCAGGCGCCGGAGGAAGCACCGGGCCTTCCCCTGCCTGGTGGGGGTCGTTAAAAATGCACCCCACACCCAGCCTCCATGGCGACCCCCTTCCTCACTGTCCCCAGGGCACCCGAAAGCCACTCTCTCACCAGAGGGCAAAGCGAAAGCGAGGTTTTTGCCCAGCCCAGTAGGACAGTCTGGAGGAAGGCGTGACTAACGGGAATTCATGACTGGAGAGGTCAATTAATAACAATAAAGCCTCCCATTTAGAGAACATTTTGTTATTTCCAAAGCAGTTTTTCACCCACTATCTCCTATGCTCCTCAGAGCAATTTTGTGTGGTAGGGAGGCGGGAATTATTTATCTCCATCTCGCTTGTGAAGAAACAAAACCTTGGGACAGTGATTTGCTCAAGGTCACGGCGCTATCATGGATTTTTAAAGCCGGAGGTTCCTGGTCCCGCCGAGCAGGGGCGGAGATGACTAATCGGAGGCACCAGGCTTCAATTTTCAGTTTCACGCCCACTGCAGACATGGGCAATCGATCACGGACTCTCTTCACAGAGCCCGGGCCCTCCTCAAGCAGGCCATCCCTGCCGGCCTGGGTCTGGCCCTGAAGGTGAAACCCACTTGGCACCTGCCCTTCGCCTCGACTTACCGCGTACGAGGAAGCTGCGATCAGAGGGGAGAAGGGACTCGGCCACGTCTGCCCACGCCGCGCTATGTGCCCCACGTGCAGGGTGAGGAAGTCCCCGCCGAAAGGCACGCCGACGGGCCTGAGGACAATGCTCCTCCCCACCTGCCAGGGCCCGCGGGCTTGTCGGTAGGAGAGGAATCAAGGGGCCGGCCAAGGTTTTAGGCTGAGCACCGGGCGGGGTGGGAGAAAGCACATGGGAGGAAAATCAGGTGTTTGGCCTTGGATCTCCTGTGTGTCCGCGCAGTCAGGTGTCGAGACCGGTGGCTGTTAGCGCCTGGAGCTCAAGGGGGGCCTCTGGGCGGGGGTGTACAGACACGCGGGGGACATGAGCACAGGGCCAACTTTCAAAGTGGGGAGACCAGACGATGTCACCTGAGAAGGAGGACAAAGAAAGAAGAGGCCCCAGGCACTTTGACCTGAGAGGTCGAGGACCAGCGGGAATCAGGGAGGACCAGCAGGAATCAGGGACGAGAGACGAGGAGGGAGGGTCCGCAGGTACGAGGAGAAACAAAAGCGTGAGGGCCCCCCAGCCACGGGAACCCTGGTCCCAGCAGGGGCGAGGGGCTGACTGTGCCCAGTGATGCTGTGAGGTCAGGCCCTGTGAGGACTAAGAGTGGGCGGCTGGACTTGGCCGTAGGGGCCACCACGTCGGGGACAGAGAAGGCGGGCGACGCTTCCGAAAAGATCAGCTGGAACGCGGTTGTGGGCTGAGCGGTGTCTCCCCAAGGTCTCACCTTGAGCCCTAACCCCAGGACCTCAGAGCGTGACTGCGGTTGGAGATAAAGCTTTAACGTCGTTACGACACAAACTTAGGCAGGAAAAGCAATAGTTCTGTTTGCTGGGAGCGTCTCCTGTTTCTGCGGCAGCCGGCAGTCTCCCGACTTGGGGCAGTGACAGAAAACCGCTCCTCCTGCCAAAGCCACCTACCTCTGTGCCCTTCAACCCCCCCAGCCTCAGCACCCGCGTGTCTCCAGTGCCCCGGGGAAGAAGCTCCCCTGAGCGTGGGGGGAGCCGCGTGTTTCAAGGGCAGAGAACGCCCAAGAGGAGGGAGGCAGGAGGACCTCCGTGCTCTCCGTCTTCCCCCCGGGAGCAGGGACGACCTGGGCCCAGCTCCCAGGCCCCATGGAGGTTAGCAAGTTGGTTCTGGAAAAACACCTGAGAACTGAAGACCGGGCGGAGGCTCGGAGGGAAGTACAAGGTGTCATTATTATTCAACTGAACGTTTTCCCCTGAACCAACCGTACTTGAATCCCTTTAAAAAGAAGGCCATTTCTTCTTAGAAAACGTCAATGAATCACATAATATCCTTACTCAGAGGCAGGGAACGAAGCACCAATGTTGGTCAAAGGTGGTTTTACTTCATACCAACATTCGTCCACTGAAATAACCATTTACTAAGCCTCGGGCCACGCTGCCACGGGGCCTCTGTTTGTCCTCCGATTGAAAGCATGGGCCCTGGCCGCCAACTCCTGCAGGAACGGTCACAGCACCTGCGTCGGAATAGCCCCGAACTGTGGACGACACGGTGCTCTTCAGCGGTCAGGTGGATAAATAAGTTGTGGTAAATTCGTACGACGCATCCCCACAGCAATGGAAACCCCCCAGATGATGGCTACACACAACGTGAAGGAAACTCCAGCTGGAAACAGGAGAAACACGTGTGTGACTCCATTTCCGTGAGGTTCAAGGGCAGGCAGGGGGCGAGGGGCAAGGACCCTGTCCACGTAACACAGCAGGTGTGGGAAGCGTGCTGTGTGCCCTGTCTCGATGCAGGGGACCCCTCCCCTCACCCACCAGGTTTGCTTTTCAGTGGGAGCGCCGAGGCCCTGGGATTTCTCTTATTGGGACCTGGCTGGAGTCGGAAGTTGCTACACAGGAAAACTTGTCCCTCCAGCAGGAACCAGGGAAGCTAGAACCGGGCCGGCCGCAGAAGGCGGGGGCACCCGCCCCGGCCCTTCTTCTCTTAACCTTGCTTCTCCTGCTCGCTTCTTACTCGTAAAAATAGTAGATGCTCATGGTAAAAACAAAGCAGAGAGGAGGACACAAAATAAATAGCAAAATTCTCCCCCTTGGACCAGGCCACCAAGCCCCGTCCTCCAGACATCCAACCAGAAGCCGTTTCCTTCTACGTGCTGGTGTTTCCTTCTAGAAACTTCCATACGTACCCTAGATCTACCCATCTCCATCTTGCTGATGGCCTCACAGAATTCCACTGTAAGGATGACACTGCCCTTCCGGGGTATTCGTGTGGTTTCAAGCTTTTCCACACAGTAAACCAAGCGACAATTAACGCCGGCAGGAAAAGACGCGCAAGTCCAGCTGCGCCACAGTTTCTCAGAGCAGAGTTCCGGGGCGCCGGGGCTCGCTCGTTTATCAAGTCAGTAAATACATACCGTCAGATCGATGCGTGAACGTGCCTGCTTTTCCCCCTCCCCTGCCGATCACCGGTTTTATCAAACTTTTTGATCTTTGCCAGTCTGACAGGCGACACGCGGTGAGTCCCGTTGTATTGCTTCCCACCTGTTTAACTGTGAACGAAGCACGTCGACTGGTGCGCTCGCGTTCTCTTTGCTCATGCCCTTGGAGCGTCTCTCTCTGGGCAGAATCCCTAACCCTGGAGTCAGCAATCTTCGGTCGAGGGCCCTGTCCTATTCTGCTTATTTTCTGCCTCTGGTCAAGCCCGGCCACCCCATTTGTCTGCGGCTGCTTCCACGCGAGCCTGGAGGGGCAGAGAACTCCGACACAGCAGGTGTGCCTGGGGGAGCCGGACCCCAGGACCAGCGCAGGGAAGAGGGGACCCGAGCCCCTGGGCCACTGACGCCCATTCCACAAATTGGACAGTGACCATGATACTGTCAGAGCCCTGAGCAAATCACAACTAAAACGATTACCCTCCCGAAAATCGCCACCCCATTAAAACCACTGGCCCAGAGCAGAAGTAGCTCAGGGAGGGGCTCAGGATGCCCTGCGTGTGTGTTCTGCCGCGTGGTGTGGTGTGGGGAGGGGACCAGCATTCGGGAATGTGTCTGTTTTAAGTTTTCTTTAGCAAAAAAGTGGTTTTAAGGGGCTTCCGCGGAAGTTGCTTTTTCCTTTTCTTTCTGATCCAGTATGGAAATCACTTCCCACGTCTTCTAGACCTTTGGGTTAACACAGGGCACCCCAGGGCAGACTTCTTTCACCTTTGAGCCGGGGGGCTGGGGCTGCAGACCTGGAAGCTGGGTAGCCGAGCCCACCCCGCCCGTGTGGGGAGGCCGCCTGCCAGCCCCCGGGGGGCCTCGCCGTCCAACTTCTTATCCTCCCCAGATCTCGAGAATGACAGCAAAGGCGCCAATATGTCACATCTTGTGTTTTCTCATTTTATGCTTTGTGCAACTGACAAGCCTGAAAATAATCAATATTAACATCCTGATTGCACTGGGGAGAAATGACTCTCAGAGAGCTGAAGTGGCGACAGGCCTGTCCAAGGTCACGGGATGAGCACGGGTGAGCAGGGTCACCTGGAGCCCACACCTGCGGACCCCAGCATGATGCGCCTTCGACTCTCCCCATGGCCTCAGACGCAAGAGGAGGCGTGTGGACCTTCGACTGCCATCTCCCCGTTGACTGGGCTTTTGTTTTAAACACCAGCCTCAACGACCTGGCTGTGCGGAAACAGCGGCAGCCAAGCCGCGCCAGGGTGGGGGGACGCTGGCCCCCGCTCCCGGGGTGGGGGGCGCCAGCTCCAAGGCTGCGCACAGGGGCCGGGCCCAGCCGCACGGGGGCCATTTTTAAGCTGGTGTGAGGAAGCTCCGGTTCCCAGTGCTCAGCGCCCCCTTTTATCCCAATGACAGGAACATCAGGACCCCACCTGGCCTGTCACGCCCGAGGTGGCTCAAGGATCTAATGTCACCGAAGTGCCTTCGGTCTCCACTGTCCACCCCACCACCAAACCTGAAGCAAGTCTTGTTTCCGGAGGTGGACGAACACCGCATAGGAGCGGGAAGGAAGTTGGGAGGTGGCCCTGATGGCACCATCCAGCCTGGAATCACCATCGCCCTCCGGACCCGCAGGGTCCCACCGTCTCTCCTCTGGCCTCCCGCCACCCTTCTCTCTGCCTGAAACCCCTTTCCATCCAGCGTGGGTCTGAGCCACACGCTGGCCAGGTCGCACACGGTCTGTAGGGCCCGACCTGCTTAGGGACGCCTGGGTCTCACACTCCTTCCGCGTCCCCCACAGCGTCCCCTAGAGGGTGCCCACGGACTGACTCACACGAAGGCCATCCATCAGCTTTAGACAATGAGTTAGGTTTGCAGCCCATTTTAAAAGATCACGTAAAGGGTCAACGGACAAACAACGCGGGGTCCATCCGAACAGGGGGCGATCGCTCAGCCTTGAAAAGGAAGGAAACTCTGCCACCTGTTACGACAGGGACGGACCCTGAAGTCGTTATGCTCAGTGAGATCCCCCAGACACAGAAGGACACGTCCTGCACGATCCCCCTAATGCGAGGGGCCTAGAGCGGTCAGGTTCACAGCCAGAAAGCAGAGGGCGGGGCGGGGCGGGGCGGGGCATGCGGCGGGAGCGGTCGGTGGGGACAGGTCTCAGTGCGGGAAGGCGAGAGCTGTGCATGGCGGGCGTGCTCACGCAACAGTGCAGAAGTGCCTAAGGTCCCCGAACGGGACACTTGTAAGAGGTCAAGATGCTAACTTTTGTGTTGTGTGTGTTTCACCACAGCTTTAAAAACCATATAAAGAACCGTCCTGCGCAGACTCGAGGCAGCTGGGGCTGGCGAGCCCCCGCCTTTGGCTTCAGACCAGTGCTAATAAAATCCACGTAGGTCCAAACCGCTCTGCTGGGATGACACGCCGGGTGCCAGGCGCCCCTGCCCCAGGCGGAGCCACCCCTGCAGCTGCTGCAGGGTGGAGAGCAGTGGAGATTCGCAAGAGACAGGGCGCGGACAAGGCGCGAACGCCGGCGCACGCGGCGCACAGAGCGCGCCCCAGGGACCCTCATCCAGGGACTGGGCCGTGTCTCCCTCCGCCCTGCCAGGCGGGGCCCGCCTTATCCCTGCCGGAGCCGCAGACCTCGGAGAAGCTTTTTCAAGTACAAATCTGACGCTTTGAGAGAGGGCGGGGCACACAGGTCAGTCTCGTCCAAGAATGACGGCCTAGGTGGCCCCCAGCTGACACTTGGGAGTCCGCATCGACACTGCAGCCCTGACAAACCCGTTCCCACCCGGCAGGCCCAGCTGGGCAGGCTGTTCCCGTCAGCACAGCTGCCTCCCTGTGGCCCCTGGGCAAGGCCTGAGGGAAGGGTCCTTTCCCCCCTTCCCTGCACACTGCCCACAGCCTGGGCACTGTCCCGGGGGAGACAACCTCAGGCCCTCCAGCCTGGTCAGTGTCCTGGAGAGGTGACCTCACCCTCAGTCTGGCTTTGTTGGGGACGTGGGCCCTGCCGCGGCCTCCCATCCACTCCCTCTGAGAGTGGCTGTCCTCTCCTCCCTCCCCACCGGGGGCCCCAGCTCTCAGGAGCCTCTGAGTCAGGCCTGGCTGTGGTCTGGAAACTTCCTGTCCTCTCAGGTGTTAGAAGTGATTCTTTCCCCGCTGGGGCAGGTGCGCGGAAGGGCGCTGTGCCCGGCCTCCGCGGCTGGACCCTCAGTGACCCCTTTCCTCTCCAAGGGGCTGGGGCCTTTGTCAGACGGAGACGCTCAGGAAGGGCCAGAGAGAAACACGAAGGAGAGACACGGGCGGACAGGGGGAGAAGAAGAAAGGTTTGGAAGGGGCAGAGAGGGGAGAAAGGGGGAACGGGGTGGGAGAGAGGTCTGGGGGCCCAGCATTGGGCGAGCAGAGCCAGCCACTCCCCGACCCCCTCCACTGCCCCTCGCAGGTGGGTCGCCCCCAGGCATCCCCAGCGCCAGGAACCCTGTAACCTCGCACCTCCTCTCCCCAAACCCGAGTCACTTCCCCAGCCACACTGTGCTTTCCCCCAGCACTTCCCCCACTCCCACCCTGTGCCCCCACCCCCGCGCGGCCACTGTGCCTACCTGGGGCGCTCATGCTCTGCCAGCCATGGGGTGCCTCCTCCGTGCAGGCCACTGGCTTCCTCCCGGGAGCCTGGCCCTCAGTCCCGCCCGCCTGACAGTCCAGCGCCTGACCAGGGGCTGCAGGGCCGGGAGGGGGCTGCAGGGCCGGGAGGGGGCAGCGCACCGCCCGGGCAGGAGTCGGAGACCAGAGAGACCGGTAGAGGCACAAGAGAGAGAAAAGGAGAGAAAGTGTGTCACAGACCAGGAGGGGTGGGGGAGGGAAATGCAAAACCCGACAGGAAATGAGGCTAAAAAAATGCAAAAGGTTAGAAAAAGAGATAAGGAAGAGGGGGAGGGGAGGAGTTTGGGTCCTAGGCCTGGGAGGAGGGCAATCAGGAGGTGGGTGTGGCGGGGTGGGCCCTGGGGCGGGGGCGCGGCCGTGGGACTGGGACCGGTGGAGCTGGCGGGCGGTGGGGGAGACTCAGGTAGGCCACTGCCCAGGTTAGGGGACCTTGGACTCAGCTCTGAGAACCTGACAGAGCTCAGCTGTGGCCTTGGAGGGGACGCCCGTTCTCGGAGTGGGGTGGGGGGGGTGTCCCACAGAATTGTGGGGAGCAATGAATCCTGCAGCCTTGGACAGTCCAGGCCTCTTCCCTGCCTGAGCCTTTGTTCTGGAAGCTTCCTGGGGCCGGCCTGGGGTCAGCAGGCCTCCAAGGGCCTCTCCTGGAAACGTCTGGTGACAGAGGCTGCCCTCCCTTGCTCACCCACTGCCTGGGGCCCCAGCGCACCCAGTCACGGGGGCTCTCGGGGCCCTGGGCCTGTGAGAGGAGCTGTGATTTCTGCCTGCCGTCGTTTTCATACTCGACCCCCAGCAGCCACGGCCGCGGGACTCTGGGTGAGCAGCCGCTCTTTCAGAAACTCCGCACGGGAGGCAGGGCTGGGGGTTGCATGGATCAACTTAAACATCTGGACGAACCGGCACCAGGGAACCTTGGGCTCTGTTCTTCCCACTGTTGATTCACCCCTGGGTCCGTTCTGCCTTGGCTCGTCCCCGTGCTCCCCGCGCCGTCCCCTCGGGCAGCTGGGGAACAGGCCCTCCGGATGCCTGGGTTAAGTTCGCGGAGAGATGCCACACTGTGAGTCAAACAGCGAAGCAGGGAGGTCAAGGAACGACGGCGCTGGGGGCCGGGCCCAGGCAGCTTGGAAGCCCTGGCCAGTCTGAGGAGGGCAGCTGTGCAGATGCACACGGGCTGGCGGGCAGGAAAGACACGCATTTGCTTTCCTCGCGGAGTGTTCCACGTTGGAACAGAGAGCCGCAGGGCGAGAAAGGCCCTCAGACAAACACCAAGGGCAGCACCCTTCAAGTCCTCGTCCCCGGCTCTTGGGCCGCCCTGCAGGCGTGTGGATTTCTTTGGAAGAGGACGCTGGCTTCGTCCGCGCGCAGCGGGGAGGAGAGGCGTGCCTTCCAGCCGCACAGCTGAGGCCCGAGGCCCGTGGGCCGTTAAGCGCACGCGCTCTGCTAAAAGCTTAAGGACTCTTCACAGAGAGAACACACCTTCGTGAAACCACACTCGCGTCAGAAAACAGAGCTTTGCTCCCCACAAGTCCTTCCTCTGCCCCCTTCTGTCGCCACCCACCCACGATGGCCACAGCGGGCCTCTAACACACAGAGCGGTTCTGCCTGACCTACCGCCTATGAAAGTTAAAAAAATGGCTATAAATGGAGCCGTACCTAGGTTCTCCTCGGGGCCTGGCTTCTTTCGCACGACGGTCTGGTTTTGAGATTTAGGGATGGGATTACATGCAGGTGTAGTTCCCTGGAGACGCGTCTCCTCCTCCCCGAACACCTTAGAATTCTCAAACATGCAGAAGAGGGTCGTACAGCGAACAGCTACACATCCCACCAATGACGCCGCAGCCAACGTCTTGCTGTATCTGCTTCATCACAGATGTGCTCACCTACCCCTCCGGTCACCTGTCCTTGTGTTTGAATGCATTTCGAAGTGAGTTAGGGACGTCAGTGCACTTCAGCTTTCATACTTCCTCACGACCGTCATTAACTTGAGAGTTTTTAGGAGGTAAAATGTACAAAGAGATTTAAACTACGTCATGAACTTTGGTTTCTCTTCAGATCGTATAAGCCTCCGCCTTAAACTGTATCATGCAGTGCATTTTGACAAGCGTATACGCTGTGTCACCAAACCCCCGTGAGGACACAGAATGGCATGGTCCAGCATGGCAGACACTGGCCACCCCGGCTGTTGAGCACTTGCACTTGACACGTGATTGGTGTGATGAGGAAATTTTAAATTTCATTTAAGTTTAATTAATTTAGGTCTAAAAACTGATTCTTGACTGTGTTGTCGGGACACGCTGAGGTATGTCGTTGGGTACAGATTCAGTGCCGACAGCCTCTGACCAGCGGGGGTGGTTAGACTTACAGCCCCTCGCTTCATGACGGTGCGAAAGCCATACTCGTTCAGAGGAAGCCATACGTCAGCTTTGGAGTGTAGATCCCTCCCCGGGCGGGCAAGGCCTGGTACGGCGCTCTCGGTGGGCAACCGCATGCTGTCCGTCACGCGTTCCTGAGGGCAAACCAGCGACACTCCACAGAGACCCAGGGAGACTCTGCCTGTGTGACCTTTCGCAGAGGGGTAGCCTGTGAGGACCCCTCCGTCTGGGCCCCTAGAGCAGTGCCCTCTGGACGAACTGTGCCGAAGGACATCCCCTACGCCCCCATCTTTCACCAAATTTCTAATCTGCTATGGACTAGTGATACCAGTACTTTTATAAAATATAATAAAAGTGGATTACTAGAAAACAGAATTTTGAAAAAGGACATTCAAGATTCTAGGACAGTGATCACGCCTGGTTATTGTGGCAACGTCTAAACTGCTGTACAAGTTTCTCAATGTTTGGCACCGGCTCTCCTCCTCATCTCTCATTGTGGACTGCCGCCGGAAGGACACGGGCGGCGGGCCAGGGTTTGCAGAGCGCCGTCCTGGAGTCTGGGTGGCCTGCCGAGACGCTGCGCTGGCTCCGAGGGCCCCGCCAGCGAACTTGGGCCTTCGCACACACAGGCAGGGTCCGGCGAAGTGAAAGAGTGTGAACGCAGCACCTCTGCTCCCGCGGGCGGAGTGGGGACGGGTGTGCCGGGAAGGCAATGGGACACAACCCCCAAACCCCCTGACAAGTGTCCTCAGAGAGATTCCAGCAGAAATCACATCCCCAGAAGAGGAACCAATCGCTCTGAAACGGGCAGCGCAAGGAAAGGAGGAGGCCGTGGGCGCTCCAAACGTGATCGCCCAGAGAACAGAATAAATAAACACAATTCGAAGAAAGGCCAGAAGGGGAGGTCTGTCACCTCCGTCTCCTAAGCTGGGGAGCCAAAGGAGGATAAAGCCCCAAAGAAACGGAAAGTTGGAGAGAAAAGTTGAGACATAAACGAGCAATTTGAAAAGACCAATGTACACTGAAAAATCATTACATGCAGGAAAAGAGCCCAGAAGGAGGAATTCATCATGAAAGGACAATAGTGTTTGTCGGAGCCAAAGAGTGACGTGATCTCCTTAGCGGGGGGACCCGAGAGAACCCCTGTGATGAAAAGCGAGAGAGCTGCTCCTAGACGCGTCCTCCTGACAGTTTGGGGAAGAAGAAGAAATGATGGGTAACGGGAAGGCCCTCAAGTCTGTCAGAGAGGGAAAGGAAACTGCCGAGGGCAGACGGGCCAGGGCTCTCATTGACAACACAGGCCTGTCCCCTGGCAAGGACCGAGTGAAGTGACACCTCCATGTTCTTGGGGAGCTTGACTCTAAACGTTGAGTTCTATATTCAACCAAAGTATCACCAAGTGTGAGAGCAGAATGACCGCATTCCCAGGTGGGCTGGGACTTTGGGAAATTGACTACCCAAGCAGTTGTCAAGAAAGAAATTACCTGAGAATGTACGGTGATGACATGAAAGAAATCTAAGAGGAAGACGTGGGATCTAAGAGTAAGTAAAAAATGCATGGGGACAATGAAAGGGACCAGCGACAGGATGGGCGCCTTGAGAAAAGTCAATGTGTGCCCTGCAAACATCCTCGCTGCCGAGGGAACGGAGGACTGTGGAGTGACTGGGCTGGATGAGCTCTACCCAAGACCGATCCGAAAGTCGCATTTGGTCAAAAATGCTTGTTCCTAAGGAGCTGAGCTGGGAAAGGGGCGACCAGGCCAGCAGGGGCGTGTGTGCGCCTCCCTGGGCGTCCTTCTAGGCTAGACAGCGTGTACGTCCGTGTAATTCTTTGACAGTAAAAACTGAGCGTTTTTCCAGGAGCAGCGATTGGGAGGGGCCCTGAATAATAAAGGCCAGGGGGAGCTGATCAGTTCAGTTCCCAGAGTTCCCTGTGTTCAAGTCGACCTTGAGCTGTGCCTGGGGTGGTGTCATGGGGCCGCTCACACCACCGAACGTGTGTTCGGGGGAAACCCCTATTTTCTCTGGAGGTGACCCTGCCTTCCTCCTGGGCCCCTCCTCCCCACGCGCAGGACAAACAGCTTTCGGCTCCATCTGGCTTGAAGCGGAGGGTGACCCAGCCACTTAGCGGTCCTTGCGGGTGTTCTGCAATGAGAACTTTTATAGTCTCTCCTGTGGCTGTGGCTCCCTCTGTCCCCCCCACCCCCAACTACGATGGGTCTGAGGGGCGGGGAAGAGTGCCCCGTGGCACCTGGAGGGCTGCGAGGGCCACACGGAGCCCCAAGCCTCTGGCCTCTGACTCCTGGGGGCCCAGGACAACGTCTTCCTGGCCTGGCTGCCCCCCTGACGCTGCTGGAGCTCAGGAGTGACCCCTGGCTCTCCTTCGTGTGGGTGAGTGTCCGCCCCGCCTCGCCAGGAGGGCTGCCTGCAGCCTCTGCTGTGGGGCCATCTCGTGTGTCATAGCAGGATCTCGCTTGTCGTCCGTGTCACCGGGGAACTTGGGGCCAGCCCGGGAAAGCCCACGGTTCAGGCCCCTCTGTAGGACATGCGGCAGGGCACAGGGACAGCCCAAAACTCAGGTCTAGGGCCCTCAGTGTCCTCGCTCTGCCCCTTTGCCCAGCTATTGGAAGGAGCCCCAGTGCCCTCAGTGCAGGGAGCTGAGAAAGGAAGGGGGCGCGTCCCCCTGGTGCGCCTACCTCCTCGCGCACACGCGTCTGCCTGCTGTCTTCCTGACAGAGCAGAGACAGGGAAAAGCGGACCGAGCTGGGGACACGTCGCAGGGGAGAGGGAAGCGAGTGGGGGGCAGGGAGGGCGGGGACCGAGCTGGAGTCCAGAGCGGCAGTCGCCCCAAGGAGGGAGCTGCCCTTGGGCTACAGGCTGCCTGGGGGAGGCGTGCAGAGCAAGCCTCCTCTCGGGACAGGTTCACTCCGACCTGGCGCCGTGGAGACAGCGAGGACCTAAACAGCGCGGCTGCGTGTCGCGGCTGCAGGACTGGGTGGGGTTCATGAAATCAGATCCGTTCCTGACGTTGTCAGCTGGTGGCTGTGCACCTTCCTTCTGTTGCTCCCCACTCTGCCCCAGTATGTTTACCAACACTCCGCAACTTCGATTTTCCTGCCCCCCAAAAGTTTTAGCTACGGGCAGCAGCCCGAGTTGCCGGGGCCCCGGCCAAAGGTCAGACAGCGGGGAGGCCAGTGGCTGGCTCTGCTGGGACCCGGTCACGGGCAGTGTGGTGCGGCGGTCCGGGCGGCACTGAGAGCGGAGTGGAGCGGGAGAGGGAGCTCGGGGGCCTGGCGGTCGTGTCTCTTCAATGGCCCTCCTCTGCTCCCGCCCCCTCCGCCCTTCCCTCCAGAGAGCAATCTCATCCTGCCTGCCGCCTCCGAGTCCCGGAAAATCATTCCTTATCAGCGGAACAGTCACACGCTTGGGACAGCAAAAAGGCATTTCACAAACTATTGATCTGAGAATTAATATATTGCTTTTCCCCCCGACGCCACACCTCACTGCCGTTGTGTATGTTAGCGCCTCCGGAGCAGCATCGAGAGCAAACCAGAACCTTCCAGGCCCTTAATTCGGTTTTACGTACTTTGAACTTCTCTGCTGTTTTTGCTTCCTCTGCCCCTTCGAGCTCATTCCTCTTAATTCCAGATCGTCTCCACGCCACGGTCCTGTGCAGGGCAGCGTCGGTGCACCCGCGACCCCTACGCCGGTGAAAACAACCCGTGGGAAGGTCCGGCTCCTTCCCTGTATGCCGAGCACCTTCAGTGACCCTTGACTTTTTTTTTTCTTTTTAAATTCTTGCAGGAAGCATGGCTTCGCTCCAAGAGGAAAATGTTCCCATCTGTAGGCTGGTAATATACATTCAACAGTTTTCAATGGCTCAAGCTATGAAATATGATGATGGCCATTTATATATCTCAGGGGGGAAGAGATCTTGAAATTCGCTCCACCAAGGTGCGGAGGGGGAGGCATTCCTGCCCCAACCGTGTGGAATTACGGTGGGCTGGTGCTGGGGCCGCTGCTGCCATGAGCTGAGGGCTCGTGGTCCAGGCCCAGGAGGGACCCATGACGAGCCATCCAGGCACCACGGCGTGCAGCAGGCAGGTGTCTAGAAAGTGTGGAATTAGCCCATGTACCGCAGACCGCTGCGCACTGCCCCTTTCCTCTCTGGGCGGGGGAGCGGGGGAGAGCCTCCGACACCTGGCCAGCATTTTCTCTCAGTTAATCAGCGTTCGGGTAATTGGCACACAACCACCCATTTTACAGCGGGGCATGCGCGGGGCTCCCCAGGGATAATGAGTAGTCGCAGGGGGGGTCGGCGGTCTGCGTGGCGGCTGCGGTGGCTGCGGCGGGCACATAACGGATGCTTTGTTTGTCTTCAGAAACCATGTTACCAGCACGGAACTGATGAGGCTGTAAAGCGCTCTGGGCCACCTGAGGCCTGAAAGGTGCTCCGTCACCTCCGAGTCCCTTCCTCTCTGCACGGAACTTCAGGGTGGCCTAATACTTGTTTTTCTCCCCCTGCTTAAAAATGGAACCTATTCAGCCCTGCTCATCAGCCCCCGTGCCTACCAATTGCTCTCCCCGCTCCCTCTGCTTCTAGAGAGAGCCAGTGGGAACGCCCGAGCTGCACGAACGGCTCTGAGTTATGTCTGTTCTCAGCACACAATGTTTAAGCAGCAAAGTCAGGGCTCATTAAAAATACGAATGTTGTAGCTTATCGAATTAGCCACTTTAAACACTGTCGTCTACACACCAGCGCTTCTCAAACTGCTGTGGAGTAGTCAGGGTTTTACGAGGCTCTCTCAGCGTGTGTGTGCCCCGTGCATTTCTGTCTGCTTCCGGAGGTGCAACGGGGCACGGCGCTCCCGAGATCACGCTTGGCATGTCTCAGGAAGCCAGCCCCCACCAACCAGCGTGGGACGCGCCCATCACCGCCAGTGTGGACACCAAGGCGTGGCAGTTACGTCTGACTATTTAGAAGTACATGCCTTTTTGAGCATGCACTTAGCTCATCCTTTTGGCTTAAGCCTTCGAATATTTTACATTGTATAAAATGAGGTGCATTGTTATCTACTTTGAATTTAACCATGCAGAGAGGTTTCGGCAGGATTTGTTTCTGATCTTTGAGTTTCTTAATCAAAAAACTGTGTCCATGTGAAGTGTTCATGTTAGAACGGCTGAATTCAGTGTGTAAGGACATGGAGAAACTTTACAGCTGCGATAACAGGTGAGCTGGGAGAGCACATGGGAGGGACGGAGGAGGTCACATGGCAAGTGTCGGAGAGAGAACAGAATGACTGGAAGTAAGATCAAGAACTGATCCCAGTAGATTTGACCAGACAGAAGCAAATGCTGGGAATGATCCCTAAGGTTCAATAACTTTCAGCCCACAGTGTTGAGGCCAATAAAAACATCACGAGCAGACACACTAAGTAACGCCGAGGTGGGAGGGTCTCGCCTGGCCTGCTGCCTGAGGTGCCCAGTGAGCGCCTCCAACAGCGGACGTACCCAGAGCAAAACCAAACCAAAAGAAAACAGCAACCAAACGGCCCGACACACGCTCACACACACACACATGCACAATCCAGAGACACAGTCTGTTTCCCGCTCTGGGGCTGCCGAGGTTAAATTATGATGTGGACTGGCCCCTATAATGTTAAAGTACTTAACCCGAAACATAAAAATCTATCAATTTTTTATTAATAACTATTAAGATCCACCAGGCCGGCAGCTATCGCTCTGGGTCCAGTTAGTGTCTTGACAGCCTGCCTGCCAACCCTCCGTGACAGTGCCAGCCGTAGCACCAGCCTCTTTGACAGCTGGTACAGATCATTGAAACCATCTCTTTTCCATTCCAAGTTATTTTCAATAAGGATTAGAGAAGAATCGGTAACGAACTGTTATTTGTTTTTTGGTTTTAAAACAATGATCAGTTATAAGAAGAATGAATTTCAATGTAAAAGACACTCCAAGTCAGCAGAAGATCTCGTGCATGAACTGAAATCGGTACTTCCCAAACAAAAATATTACGGCTTACGGCTCACCTTCTGCTGCCCTGTTTTAAAATTTAGACGTAAATAAAACTCCCAAATGGTTGCAAACATGGCAGTGACCAGCTAATTCGGGTTCTGTTTGGCTCGTTATCATCGCTGTGCCGTGCCATGTATTTGGGCTCCACTGTTCAAAGACGGGCTATGAAGTGCCTGTCGCAGGCGCTGCACACAAGAACCAGCCTGAAAGGCGCCCAAACGATTGTGAAACTTTTAGAAACCTTTTTATTTTAAATAGCTTTATTGAGCTATATGTTACGTACCATAAAGTTCAGCTATTTGAAGTGTACAATTCAATGGGTTTTGGTATATCTACAGAATTGTGTAATCACACTGCCACCTCATTTAAAAACATTCTCATCACCCCCCGCAAACAAACCTCATGCCCGTGGGCAGTCATCCTCTGACCCCCACCAGCCAGTCCCCCTGCACCCCCGCACCTAGCCAACCGCTAGTCTACTTTTTGTCTCTATGGATTTGTCTATTCTAAACATTTCCTATAAGTGGAGTCATACACAGTGACTTTGTGTCTGGCTCCTTTCACTCAGCAAAATGTTTTCAAGGTTCACCCATGTTGTAGCATGTAACAGTATTCTCTCTTTAAAAAAAAAAATTATTTACTTTTAGAGAGAGGGGAAGGAAGGGAGAGAAACATCAATGCATGAGAGAGAACACTGATCAGTTGCCTCTTGCACGCCCCAAGTGAGGACCCGGCCCGCAACCCGGGCACGTTCCCTGGCTGGGAATCAAACCGGTGACCTCGACGTTCGCAGGCTGGCACTCAATCCACTGGGCCACCCGGCCAGGGAAGTATTCTTTTTATTGCCAAATATTATCCCTTTCTATAAATAGACAACATTTTGTTTGTCTTTTTATCAGTCGATGGACATTTGAGTTGTTCCCAGTTACTGCTGCACCGTTTTAAGTTTTCACCGCCAGTGTGTGAAGCTTCCAATCTCTCCATTTCCTTGCTGACACTTGCTACTGTCTTTTTTATTACAGCCATTCTCGTGGGTGTCAAGTGCCATCTCACCGCGGCTTTGATTTGCTGATGATGTTGAGTATCCTTTTATGGGTTTATTGACCATCTGTGTCTCTCCTCTAGAGAAATGTCTATTCAAATCTTTTCCCCATTTAAAAAATGGGGTTGTCTTTTTTATTGAATTGTAAGTTCTTTATATATTCTGGGTACAAGTTCTTTATCAGATTTATGGTTTGTAAATGTTGTCTCCCATTCGGTGGGTTGTGTTTCCCTTTCCTGATGGCATTGTTTGCAACGCAAACATTTTAATTTTGATGCAGTTTGATTTATTTTTTTCTTTTGACACTTGTTCATTTGTTGAATTATCTAGGAAATCACTGACTAACCCAGGGTCACAAATTATACTTCCATGTTTCCTTCTAAGAGTGTTATAGTTTTAGCCCTTACATTTAGGTCTGTGATCCACACTGATGTCACATTTGTTTATGATGTGAAATCTGGGTCCAAATTTGGGTTTTGGCATGTGGATATCTATTCGTCCCAGGACCACAGCTGGAAAAACTATTCTTTCCTCATCAGATTGTCTTGATTGCTTTGTCAAAAACCCATTGACCATAAATAAGGACTCTCCATTTTATTTCGTTATCCCTTTTTCTACCCTTATGCTAAGATCACACTACCTTGATCACAGTAGCTTTGCGCTAAGTTTCAAATCAGTAGGTGTGAGTTATTCCACATTGTTCTTCATTTTGAAGGTTGTCTTAGTTATTCTGGGACCATTTAGTTTGTGCATAAAATTTAAGGGCCAGCTTGTCAATTTCTGTAAAACAGCTGGGGGAGATTTTGAGAGAAATTGTGTTGAATCTATAGATCAGTTTAAGGAGTGTGAACATGGGATATCTTCCAACTTATCTAGATCTCTTAAAATTTCTTTCAGTGTTGTTTGCTAGTTTTCATTGTACAAGTCTTCACTTTTTTCATTAAATATATTCCTAAGTATTTTATTCCTTTTGATGCTATTGTAAGTGAATTGTCTTCTTGATTTTGTTTCCAGGTTGTTTATTACTAGTGTACAGAAATACAGTTGGTTTGTAAATATGAATCTTGTATTCTCAAGCTTGCTGAATTTATTAGTTTTAATAATTTTTTAGCAGATTCTTTGGGGTTTGCTATGGACAAAATTGCCATCTGCAAATAGAGGTAGTTTTACTTCTCCCCCCCACCCCACCCAGTTTGGATGCCCTTTATTTCTTTTTCTTGTCTAATTGCCTTGGCCAGACGCTAAAGTAGAAATGCCAAGACAAGCACCCTTGTCTCGTTCCCATGGGAACTTACTCCTCAAAGGAGCACGTTGTGCAGCGGAGCTGGTTCGTGTTGGGGGCAGACTGCAGAACGAATCAAGTGCCGGATAGGATACAATGTTCACTGACATTCATGTAATAGAAACGTGCTAACGTGAGCCTCACAGATCGATGATTAAAGACCAGCGGTGACCCCAGCAATTGCGCAGAGCTCAGACCAAGCACAGATATTTTTCAGGGAGGAGGTTTTCACTGGCCTCGTGCAGAATCGCCGGCCCACTCTGGGCATAGAAAAAGCCTGACTTTTAGCTGGTCTGAAACTCTCTACAGACTACGTGCCCACTTCTGCCTGCCCCCAGGGCAGATGCCCCGCTGCCCGACCCTTGGTGCGCCAATGCCCATCCCCACTCCTGGCACCCCCTGAATCTTACTTTGATGCAACTCTTTCTCTGATGCACACACCTGGTCGCCCAGGGGCATGGGCTGTGTCCTACCATCTCTGGGTCCCTCCCCACCTGTGCACAGGAGACCCTTCACCAGCTGAGGTGGTTTGGGGACACGGACAGGCACTCTCTGCTCTGTCTCAACTCTGTGCTCAGGCTGTGGTCGGAGGGCACAGGACAACAGTGCCACGGGGGCCCCTGTCCTGGGCCCCACACCCGGGGCCGGCACAGGCATGTGAGATCCAAGGGGCTCTGTGGTCCCTCATCACGTGGCCCCAAGCCCACAGCTGCAGATCTTTCAGTTTCTGTTTTATCCGTAGGACCTGCTGCCACAGCCCCGGGCTTCCGCCCCTCGCTGCCCACCTCAGGGCGCGAAGTTCTGTTCACGTGATTTAGTTCCTGAGCTTTCGGAAGGAGTGCTGTGAATAAAAAGAGGGAAAAAAACCCCTGCTTGTATCATTCCTCTCCTGTCGGGGTTCACACCCTTGGGCTTGTCAGAAGTATACTTTAAAATGTTTCACTTTTTCACGTGGATGAGGGGGAAGTGGAGAGAGTGTGGCTTCCTTAAGCAGGCTGACTCACTGAGATCAGCACTTTCAGGGCGGAAAAGGAGAATCGCTCCGAACAAGGAAGCACGTCCTCCCAGAGAGGCTGCCTGTGCCCTGATCGGGGCCGGGTGCCCGCTGCTCTGGGCACAGAGGCCCTGCTGCTTCTCCGCCTGAGGCCTTCTCTGGCTCGGGGGAGCGGCCGGCCCCCCGCCTCCCCTGTCCCCTCTCACCCCCTCACTCCCCTGCTGGGGGTCCTGAGACTACCCCCACATCAGGGACTTGCCCTCGAATCTTTGTTTCAGGGTCTGCTTCTGGGGTCCCCACTCCCAGACGGCACGGCATTTAAGAGGCGGTGGTCTGAGAGAGGCCAGGGCCACCCCCACTTTTTTTTCTTGATAACTGATCATCTATGACAGTAGGGGGTCCGCGAACCGCAGCCCGCGGACCGAATCCGAACTGCAGCCTGGGAGCTGGGAACTGCCTGTACATTTTCATTTTGTTCTGTTTTGCGAGGATCTCGCCATAGAGAGAGAGATGTCTACCCCCAGGGACTCTCACTTCAGCTCTCCCCGCGCCCTGCGTTATCGAGGCCCAGCGGCCCAGGGGCAGTGCCTCCCTTTGGGCTGGACCACGGCGCGGTCTGGCGCGGGCGCCTGCTGGGCGACGGCCGCGGGGCGGTGGTGGCCGCCGCTTCCCCGAGTTACGAGTTTCCTTCCTTGGGAAGAGGACCGAAGAGGTCTACGGTCCCAGCACCGCCCGCGCACGCCGGACAGCATCTTACCCCTCCGCCTTTTACAGGTCCCGCGATCCTTTCCCGGTGACAACACCAAAGGGAGTTACGAAATTACATTTAACGTATTTTCCCGAAAGCAACGTGCCCTTTTGACGCACAGTGCAGCACTACGGTGCTTTTCGGAAGCCGATGCAGAGACGCTGCCGGGTGGGCAGGGCGGGGCGTGGGCGCCTGCGGAGCGCGCCGGCTCCCCCTCGCGGTCAGGGGGCCGCCGTGGGCGCAGCCGCCCGAGCCGGCGGGAAGCCCTCTGGGAACGTGAGGGCCGGGTGAGAAACGAGGACATCTGCTTGGCGGGGGCAGGCGGGCTCTTTTCTGCGTCTGTGGACAGGGTCGTCACTGCGGCCCGGCCGGTTTGCTGCGAAGTGTGCGAGGGTGGCGCCCCCCGCCTGCTCCCCGCCCCGCGCGGGCCTCTGGCCGGCGGCTGGAGCCCCGCAGGCTCCGCGGGGCTTCCTGGAGTCCGTGGCGAGTGTCTGTCGGATGAAGGTCGGCCTGCAGTGGCACGTGCCGCTCTGATTACGGCAGAGCCCTGTGCCCAAGGAGATGGGGGCAGCGGGGCAGCGACCGAGGGAGGGGAGAAAAGCATAATCTAGGTGAAGGGGGCCGCCTTTTGCATGTGACCCGGGGCTTGGGGGTGATGGCAGGCCTGCGCTCCCACCAGCAGGGCAGAGCTACACAGAGCTCCGGGACTGTGGACTCCGAGGAATTCAGCTCATGCCCGTTGAGGAGGAGGAGTTTAGGAGCATCCGAAGGTGACACTGGCCAACGGTCCCTGGCTCTCCTGGCTCTCCTGGCTTCTCTTCCTCCGGCCTCCAGGTGGCGCATCCTCAGGTGACTCCCACGAGCTCCCTCCAGCCTGGGCCGCTCCCCCACCGCCGCCCTGCTGACAGTGCCCACCCGGCGGTGCTGACTGCTCCCAAGATTCTCACACCTTCCTGTGCACAGCGCCCTGCGAGCCCTTCGCCCTGACTCTCCAGTAACCTCCCAGTCACTTCGCATCACATCCCAGTTGGGCTTCCGCAGAAGCCGGTGCTGAGAGGATTTTGGTACAAGTGGTTTATGTGGGAGGTGATCCCAGGAAACATGGGTGGGGGTGGGGGAGGCTGGGAGCAGAGGGTGCTTGCTGAGCTCTGCCCCCGGGGGGGACCCTGGGGGACGACTCAGAATAGCATCAGCATGTTTTCACCTGGGAGCACAGGAGTTATTTATATAACAGCTCTTTGAGAGTCTGGAAAGCATCCCTTAGGCTCAGAAATGCGGATGCTTAATGCTAAGGGTGGGAGGGGGGCAGCAGGTGCTCACTAAAACGGGTCCCTCGGGAGGTTGCAGGCCGCCGCTTCTGGCGCTCTGGGTGGGTGAGTCCCCATTTTGCAGGGCAGGAAGCTGACGCTGACTGAGCGTCAGTCATTACCAGGCCACGGCCAAGACTGTTGGTGGAGCCCCGGTCCCAGCGATGTGGTCTCTCCCCCTGCTCTGTGCCCCGCGCTCAGCACCGGTGGGAGCGGTGAGAAAGGAAGGAGCAGGACACCACCGCACGACCGAACCGCCCGCCGGGGCCCAGGGCCTCCACTCCTCCAGCCTTGGCGCCCGCCTGGCCTTGCCCCGTTCCTGCCTGAACTGGGGGTCGAAGCACCTGCCGGATCTGACGCGTCCCGTTTGTAGCGGGAAGACGGCGTGTGGAAGAGGAAAAGCTCGCTCTCAGAGAACGGAGGCCGATGTGTGGCTAAAATCATGAATGGACCACGGGGATGAGCCTTGCGGCTCGCACTCGGCAGGGAGGAGATCTTTAAGAGCACA
Source organism: Mormoops blainvillei (assembly GCA_004026545.1). Classification (NCBI taxonomy): domain Eukaryota; kingdom Metazoa; phylum Chordata; class Mammalia; order Chiroptera; family Mormoopidae; genus Mormoops; species Mormoops blainvillei. The sequence continues at coordinate 51,029 of PVJD01007119.1, read as the reverse complement.
GGGCCTCGCCCCAAAGGAACGTGAAAAGTTTCACTCCGACATCCCGAGTCTCCAGGCGACTTACGGGGGGAGTCCAGCTTAAAACCCGCAGGGACACTTCCCAAAGCTCCTCCCTCCTGTCTTCACTCCACAGCTGGTCCCGAGCCCTCCTGTGCCGACTCCCCCGCACCCCCCCACCCCCCCACCCCCCAGCTGTTTCCTGGAGACGGAGTTCAATCACATGACCAATGACTCAGTGAATCAGGCCTGAGTGATGGAAACACAATAAAAACCCTGGACGCGAAGCTAGAGGCTTGGCTGGTAATCAGATACCTAAATGCAGGGAGTGCGGACCGAGGGGTGCTGCTTGCCTCGGGGCCCCTGTCAGTCCTTGCCCTACAGGTCTCTTTCCTCTCTGGTCCTTCTTCATAGCCTTTATAACAAAATGGGACTAGTCCGTAGCATGCTCCCGAGTTCTTGGAGTTGTTCCAGTGTATTACCGAACTCGAGGGAGTAGTGGGGGCTCCGTGTTTGTGGCAAGAGGGCCATGAGGTGTGGGTGGCTGGTGTCTGAGGTGCGGACAGTTTTAACCTGCGAAATCTGACCCAACTCTGAGTAGTCAGTGTCAGAACTGCACTGCAGCGTGTCTTCTCCTTGCACTGCGGAAAACATGATACAATATGGATGAGAATTTGCTTGGAGAAAACACTTCTCGGGGTGGAACGAATTTGTTACGCTGGACCCAGGGTTTCCTCTTAGATTCGGGAGTCCGGACCTTCTGTTTTGTTTTTGACTAGTGATGAGAATAAGGGTGAAGTACTATTGTCTGGGGACTGAAAACCAGGCCGCAGCGAACGGGCAGCCCTGGAGCCCAAGGCCTGTCCGTGTTTCCCTCCGAAGAGACGGGTGGTCTGGCGGGAGGCCGTGTCCGTGAAGAGTCCCACCTCCCTCCACAGTCTCTTCCACTCGATGGCTCTGCGCAGACACTTCCATGACAGCCAACCGGTGAATGACTCGTAGGACCCGTTAAGCCTTGGAGGCGGCAGAGAGACTAAAGAGAAGACCCAGTTTGTCCGGTTCAGAGTTATTGGGATCAAGCTGGGTTTGGTTCCTTTTGTTTACTCATTTGTTTCCAAACATAAATTTCGGGAGGACAGACTATTAAGGATAAAAGATGCTCCAGTGTACTTAAAACTGCTTGAGAACCAGGTTATAAAGGCAATAAAATATAAAATTGATTGTGGCTGAGGGTTTTTCTAATACCAAGGACAAGAGCAGTAGGCAGAAGCGCAAACTGTGGACCATGAATCTCGGCCGGATCGCACCTCTCCTCCCAGTTTTCCAGGACAAGTGTGCCCATCGGGTAGACGTAAAAGCGAAACGCGCTACCTGTGACTACAGCCTGGTATTTGGGGTCCTCTGGGAGTGTTCATTTCAGATACGCCACAAACACTGAGCCTGAATGGTGCCCGGCGTGCCCAGAGCACTCGCTAGGGGCCTTTGCTCAGAGACCTTGCGTATCTCCGCAGCCCCACGTGGCAGATCTGGGGGCAGCTCTAGCTCTTTGGCGTCCTATGAACCTGTGCTGAAGTCCCCGTCTTCCACCCCCCAGCTCTGTGGCCTTCGGCAGCCGCAGTTCCCTCATTCACGAAAATAGAGATGCGAGTAAGTGTGTGTGGTGGGGTAAACAGCGTCACCCTTCCCCAACTCACATCCGTCCCAAATTCATGCCCTTCTTCGGAAATAGGGTCTTTGTAGATAATCGGATGAGGTGGAGCCTGGATCTGGTGCCAATGTCCTTGTAAGAAGAGGAGAGGGTACGGAGAGACCCAACCTGGAAAAGGCCACGTGAAGGTGTGAGCAGGGTGACGTGTCCGCAAGCCAAGGAGTGCCAGGCATCATGGGCAACCGCCAGGAGCCAGGGGAGAGGCGCAGGAGCGGAGCGGCCCCGGGAGCCCCAGCAGGACCCGATCCTCACAGCACCTTGACTTTGGCCTGCTGGCCTCGGAGCTGTGGCCCAACAGATTTTTGCGGTTCTACGCCGCCCAATTTGCGGTAATTTGTTGCGGCAGCCCCAGGCACAGACACGGAAAGGTGGGGCAAGTGTTCGGCCGAGGCGAGCGCTCGCCCTGGGCTCTCAGGTGGCGCGGGAGCTGTGGCTGGTACTCAGCTGCATCCATCAGCGCCCTGGTCTCCCCACCGAAAAAGGCCCTACGGAGGCTCACCCTTCGTGCCCCACGCTGGGCGTTCTCTTCCGAGGTTTTTCTTCATCTCGTCGGGGCAGCAGACTTCGCCGGTGCCTGCCCACGTGCTCTGGATGCCTCGTGTCCACCCGCACGGACCCACCTTGCAGCAGCCACCGCTCCTTCTGCGCGCTCTCCCCCACAGCCTGGTTCGCGCGTGGGACAGAGAGCGGAGCCCCAGGCGCGGCGGTCGAATGACGACCCAGGAGGTTCAGTGAGTGAGTCCCCAGCTCCTAGTCCCCCAGCTGGGATGGCTCTGATGTGGTCCACACGGTCCCCCAGGAAGGTTCCCCAGCAGGATAGAGCCTGTCGTGGCCCACGGTGGCGAGCTGCTCGGTAACATGAGCAAACTGGATGCCTTCCTGTGTCAGCGTCCTGTGGCGACCACAGCAAGTGACCACAAACTCGGTGGCTTAAAATAACAGACCCTGCTCCCTCACAGCTCTGGGGGCCAGGAGTCCAGAATCAGTGTCACGGGGCTGACACCCAGTGTCGGCGGGCCACACTCCCTCCTGCTGCTCTTGGGGGTCCGTCCCCACCTCTTCCCTTTTCTGGCAGTCGCCAGATATTGGTGGTGTCCTCGGTGGTGGCTGCCATGCTCCAGTCTCTCCTGTGTTGTCACATGGCCTTTGTTCCCACAGTCAAGTCTCCCTTTGCCTCCCTTTCACAAGGACACATGGGACCACATAATCCAGAGAACACTCCCCGCCCTGAGACTCTTAATCACATCTGCAGGGTCTCTTTTTGCCATAACAGGTGACGCTCCCAGGGTACGGGGATGAGGACGGGGACATCTGGCGGCTGGTGCTGTTGGACCTACTACGCTCGTCTTCCTCGATGCCTCCTGGAACTACTGTCCCTGGAAGCGAGCCCCACTCACCTCCTTGTCCCAGGGTCAGCTTCTGGTGGGAGGGACCGCACTTCTGACTGTGTCATTTCATGGAGGATGAAATTCACTCTTTCAAGGAATCACTCATTTGTCGTACTCCCGTTTCACTAACAATTATACTGACATAAGTCTGAACAGGGTCGCTTAATTCTTTGAGGCTAACTAACTCGCAACCCTAATTCCAAGGTGGAGGAGGTATGCGGCCTAAACAGGCTTTTAAAGAGGGGATTAAGGGAAAATGAAGCCGTGAGCGTGGCCCCTAGCCCCACAGGACGGGTGTCCTTATAAGAAGATTGGGGCACAGACAGGCACAGAGGGACGACCGTGTGAGGACACAGGGGGCAGATGGCATTTACCAGCCAAGGAGCAAGGCCTCGGCAGGAACCAGTCTTGACCTTGGACTTCGAGTCTCCAGCATTGTGAGAAAGTGAATTTCTGTGGTTGAAGTTGCTTGGTCTGCGATCCTTTGCTACGGCGGCCCCGCACAGATACGCACGGCGGAAGGCGGCGTCGGGCGGCGCGGGAGGTCCCCGCACTCTCCCCCCGTGCCTTCGACAACGCCTTGCTGTCACTTTATTCACACTTGTCTCGTGGGTACCCGCAGAGTCGCCCGTCACCAGCAGACAGGTGTGGGCCTCTGTCTTCCGCAGCCCGGATCCCAGAATTCTGACGCACAGCCCATTTCTGGATCCCGCAGAGATTCTGACGTGCCCCTTCGGCTGCCCCACCTCCTGCAGACTCGCCCAACCAACTGAAAGCCACCTCCGCGTGACAGAGACGGGCCAGACAAGCATTTAGCAGGGAAAGGGGCTTCTGCTGCTTCTCCTTTTGCGAATCGTAACTCTAAATTACCTTCAATTTCCTAAATGGAATTTGGCTCGAGGTTCGCTCTGGTATAGAGTAGTCTGTAATGAGATTATATAATGTTTGGGGGAAAACATTCAAATGACCGAGATAATTAATTTTGCATAACAACCAACATACAGCAGGATCCAAAGCCATAACTCAAAGTCTGCAACCTGCTCGGGCCTCCCGGGGTGATATTGTTTCTCCGGAAAAACAGGCACGGAGACAGTTGCAGGGCCCTGTGAAATGCAGAGGTTGTAAAGCTGGAAACGCCACTGGTTTTTTTGTTTTATTTTGTTTTGTTGCCTCTTCTGGCCACAGTGTTCAGATTTCCTCAGTAGCTGTCATTTCTTGAAGGATCGCTTCTGGGCTGGGGAAGGTGAACGCGATCTCCAGGCGCACGGGCGCACGCCGGAGGGGCCTTGCGGGGGAGGTCTTTGAGAGCCGCTCCCAAGTAGTTGGGGTATTTGGTGCCATTTCAGGGCTCAGCTTAGAGGACAAAGGAGGGTGTGTGCGTGCCCCCACCTTCTAAAGGAAAGAAGAAGATAGAACCCTCTTTGGTTCTTTGATTCCGCACTGGCAGGTGGTTTTATTTGTATGATATTAGACTTGCCTGAACACCTGGGAAGGACTCGACTCAGCAGCAATTTTCTGGCTCTGAGTCATGGTTAAAATCGCCCGAGACATAGCCAGGAGCGGGCACACTGCCCACTGCCATCCTTGTGCCTCTTGGCTGCATCTGAATCTGACACGGTCCAGCAACGTGTGTTGGCGTGGGAGCCAGGGAGCCCACGGCTCTGTGTGAGGTCTGCTTCTAGCTGCACAGTCTCGAACATGGATTCCTGCGCTCATACCTGCAGGTGAATGTCCATGGCAGCCCTCTTCACCGGGCCGGCGGACGGGAGCTACCCAGATGTCCGGCAGCGGGTGAGCGGACACACCGACTGCGCCATGCCTCGCAAGTGAACGCTCCTCGGCCATACACGGGGAGCTCGGCCACCCGCTGCCATGCGCGTGAACCCTGAAGATGTGTGCTCGGTGCTTGGCCAGAGAGGCCAGACTCAAAGTCACGTGTCATATGATTCCTTCTACATGAAATATTCAGAATGGGTGAATCCACAGAGACAGAAAGCAGAGGGTGGGTGCCAGGGGCTGGGGGTTGGAGGGGTAGGGAGGGACCGCTTCATGGGTATGGGGTCTGCTTTTGGGGGATGGAAATGCTTTGGGTCTAGATAGAGGCGGTGGTTGCAGGACATGGTGGATGAACTAAATGTCACTGAATTGTTCACTTTAAAACGGTTAATTTCATATTATGTGACTTTCACCTCAAGTTAGAAAAAGAAAAGTTCCTTCCATCCCGAACCCCCCTCCACCAGATCTTGGGGTCTTCATCTGGGGAAATTAGGGTACTGGATCAGAAACAGTTTTCAAAATTGCAGGCTGTAGACCCAATTTGACCAGCTGATGATTCACTGGACCTAATCAATGTTTTTAAATTCTAAATCTGAAGTTTCCTTTGTGGTCGTTAGTTTCCAGAGGGGAGCCTCCCTCCTTCTGCAGTGAGCCCTGTCTCCTGGCCTTCCTCCCCGCGGAGCCCCTCCCACCCGAATCGGGCCGGCCCGTGATTGGCTCTGACCCACAGTGGCTGCAGAAGTGACACCATGGAACTTCCCATGCTGGACCTTCAGACGGCGGCAGTGCCACTGACGGATGGTCCCTCTCAGAATCCAGATGCCACACGGAGAAAGCCCAGGCTACGCAGCGGCCGTGGGGTGGAGCCCCAGGCAGCACCGACTGCCAGCCGTGGGAGTGAGCCATCTTGACACCGCAGCCCATTCGAGACTTCGGATGATATGGCCCTAACTAACGCCCCTGGAGGCTTGGTACAGATACAGGATACTACACATACACGTAGCTCTGCACGTGATCTTCAAGGCAGACACACAAAGTCATGCATATACCCCGTTGAGAGACAAAATACATACATAATCTCTGTGTCTACGCATCTGCAGCTCCATCTAGCTCTGCATCTGCCTGGACACGTGCGGCTGACCCACAGCTGGGAGTCTGCGTGTGCACCGCCGACTTAACGTGGCCTCTCGGCCGTGCAGGTGGCTGGTGCCTCACGGTACAATAAGATGCATCTCTCTCTCTCTGTCTCTGTCTCTCTCTCTCTCTCTATCTATCTTTCAGTCGGCTATTAACTGGCTCACACAGTTGTGGGGGTTGGCGAGTCAAATCGACAGTCCTGGCTGGCAGACTTCAATCCGGGGAGAGTTGATGTCACAGTGCAAGACCTAAGGCAGGTGACTGACAGAATTCTTTCTTCCTCAGGGGACGTCAGTCTTTTTTCTCTCATGACCCTTGACTGATTGGGTGAGGCCCACCCTCATTACGGAGGGTCATCTGCTTTACTCAAAATCTATCATTTAAATGCTGACCTCATCTGAAAAATACCTCCGTAGCAACGTCTAGGCTGGGATTTGACCACATATCTGAGTACCGAGGCCCAGCCCAGGAGATACATAAAATTACCCCTCCCAGCGGACAACAAACCGACAATGACGAGGGACTCCCATGGGGTATGTGGGCTCCCAAACTACGCTTCTGGCTGTGCTCCGCCCAGAGGCCCTAGGACCCCTTTCCCAGCTCCCACAGGCTGCCACCCCATGGGACGGCAGCGCGCCTCCCCCTCGGCCGCGGGATGCGGGGGCGGGTGGGAAGCACAGCCCTCGCCTCCCAGCATGCCCCTTGGGGTCGGGCAGAAGCCACCCTCCGTCTTAGCCTTGAGGTTTCCGGCGCCTTCCCTGCCCGCTGGACTCGCGCCTCCTCCCTCGCCAGTTTCTCCTGCGAGCTCCCCCATCTTCCTCTTAGGGTCTGATTCTGGGAAGCAACCTGAGAGAGGCCCACGGGACGACAGGAGCGATGGTGCCGGCCATGCACCCATTCGAGCAGGTGTTACTGAGGACATACTTTGTGCCCAGTGTGATTCTCAGCGCTGGGGACAGCAGCGATGCAAACAGACCGCTGACGGCCTGCCATTTGGGCGCAACTAGCAGGTTTTGTAGGCTGGTATGAATACATGGGTCCATCCCTACTTTGCTACTCATTGTCACTCCAGCCTTATCCCCACAAGACCTTTGTAGATCCCGGAGAAGGCGCCCTCCGTTTCAGTGACGTGTGCACCCTTGTCTCCCTGTCGCCACTGGTGTCTTGCTGGCACCAGCAGCAGTAAAGTGCCTGTTACCTACAGTCACCAATGTGACGCCGGCCTGCCCTTTACAGAGCGTCACCGGGCCCCAAACACGGCGCTCCTCCGGCCACTCTGGCCTCCCCACTCGCTCGCCTGGACTCTCCTCGTCACACGGTCTCCCTGCGGCCCCACCCCAGTTGCGCCAGGCTCGGATCAAACCGCAAAGGAAGACCCGGTATGAGCCGCGCGCGCCTTCCCGCAATCACAGGTGCCGCGGGTCCCAGAGCGCCGTACAGTGTGACTGCTAACTTTACAGCTGCTCTGAAGGGTGTTGGTGTTTGGTGACAGATGCGGAAATTCAATAAAAGGCAAGTTAATTAAAACAGAACAAGCTATTGCCTGGGGCAGCAAAATGTAGCTTCTTATTATGTGAGCGAATATTAAGATACGAGGGGAGTATAATGTCATCTCTCTCCCTGTGCTTCCTGGAGTGTGTGTAGTTAAGACAGAGCGTGAGCCGGCCAGCCAGGGCTGGGCGGTTCCAGGCGGGGATGTGCGTGCACATGCGTGGGTGGCCCTGGGTACGGGGTTAGTATGGAGAGAACCCGCAGGTGCTCAGCTCCTGGGTGGGGCACCAGCCCTGTCTAGTGCTGCTTTACGGCCCCAGTGCTAACGCAGTGCCTGGCATCCGCTGACGGTGTCGTTACTCATTGCCACAATAATGCTGAATTATGTACCGCCCCCCCCCCCACCCTGGGCTCCCCGGCAAATTCACATGTTGAGGTCCTAACACCCAGAATCTCAGGAGACAGGGCCTTTAAAGAGGGAATTAAGGTACAGCGAGGTCCTGTGGGTGGCCCTAATTCAACATGACTGGGGTTTTTATAGGGCAAGGACATTAGAGCACAGAGGCACGGAGAAATGACCAGGCGAGGACCCCCGGAGAAGACGGTTGTGCAGACGTTGGGGAGAGAGGCCTTGGGAGGAACCAGCCCTGTCCCCACCGACTCCAGCCTGCAGGACGGGGAGACATTTCTGCGGCCGAAGCCCCCGCCCTGTGGTCTTCCGTTACCGGCCCCAGCCAGCAGACGCACACCCACCCGTGGTAACTGCCCGGAGCCCTGCGCCCTGCGCATCCCAGCTGAGCTCACCTGTGTCAGGGCTTGGCTGTCGGGGTGCAATGGCCTCGGCGGGCTGAGCGGCCGCGTGGCTGTGCCCGGCAGGGAGCCTGGGTCTTGTTCCTGGTGACAGCAGGGAGGGGTCGGCGCGGGTGCACAGATCTCTCGAAGCCGGCGCTCCCGAGGCGCAGGAAGGTACCTACGTGTGTCGTCCCTTCTGTGCATCCCATTGGCCAAAGCATACCACGTGTCCCGCCTTGCTTATGGGACGAGGAAGCAGTCCGGGTTTCTGGCTAGGAGGCCCTCCAGGGTCAGAGGCAAAGGGCGTGGATTTCGGGAGGGGTGGAGAAGTGAGGTCATTTTTTTGCAACAGACCAGAGGATTCCTAAATGTTTCAGTTTGAATGTAAAAACCCAAACTTCGAGTCTGAGTAATTTGGAGGTGGCTAAGAGGGACAGAAGCACTTCGCAATAAAGTGTTCGGGGGCGGTGGGGCGGTGGGGGGGTCTTTGCCAAGCTGCTGTCGATCAGAGGTGAAGACAAGGCTCCCTGATGTGAAGTCTGATGAAAAACAGGAATCGATCCCCAAATTTCTAGTGACTCGGTGGCATTCAGGTTTCGCTGTGTGCCTCAGGCATCTGCACGCGACGCCTAGTGACGCTGCTGGAACCCTGCCATGAGTCCAACAGAAAAACCCCCAAACTCGCTCCTAGAGTCAAGATTTCTGGCCCCTGTTGAAAGAAACATCACTGCCTCAGAAAGCCTTCTCTGGGCCCAGCCTGACGGGGTGTCCTGCTCTGGGTTCTCGGGGACCCCTGACTTCCGCCGAGGCCCTGCTTGCACAGGCCACTGTGCAGCTCCGCGGGCCTCGTGCTCGGCTGCGGGCAAACCACAGGGGCGGCGACCTTGCCTGGGTGGCTCTGGCAGCACGTGGCGAGCCCGCCTTCCAGATTTGCTGCTTGACTTCCTGCCCCGTCCCCAGGCACAGAGCTCTCGGCTTCCTGGGAAGACGCCGAGAAGAACTTCGCTGAGAGAGTATGAAGTCCTTCCTTGGCAACCCTGCCTCTCGGGCAGCCTTGGAAATCAGCGGAGATTTATTTCCAAGGAAATAAAAAGGTTTGCATTTCTAATGGGCTAGGAACCATTAAGTTGATGCCATCCCAGTGTGCCTGCCAGGGATGGGAGAGACAGATGGTAACACTGTGACCAGCTTCTGTAACTAGAATGAACCCCCCCACCGCTCCCAGGCCTGGGGTGGCACCAGGACCTCACTCTCTGGGGGGTCCTAAAGCCGACAATGGTCTGGTTTATAGCTTTGTCTGAATCTGGCTTTGTCCACTAAGATGTTTCTCAACAGCTCTGAAATATGTGAGCACATTCCTTGAACACTTGTAATTTAGTTCCAATTGCTACTTGCTGGTGGAACGCAGCAAATGGAAATAAACAAGATTCATACTTATTTTCAAGCACGTTGCGATATGAGCAAAATTAACTCTGGTAAAATAAGACCCTTCTGAAAAAGGATGGAGTTGGTAGAAACTGCTCCGTACCCTGAAAACTAATTCTGAGGCTGAAAAGACCCAGTAATCAAGACAAGAATAGCAATTTTCAGGACGGTAATGCGGCAGGCAAGTCGGGGCTGGGGCAGGGGGAGCGGCGTGCGGGAGCGAGCGACAATACAGCACGATTTATTTTTTTCTAGCATTTCGCAGGGAAGTTTAACAAAACGCTCCACAGTTAATTACTGACTTTCTGTGCAAATATAAGCAGAGGACGTAGTGCACAAAATTCATCAAACGGATGAACCAGAAGACACTGCAGGACAATCACAGAGATGGGAGCGGACAAAACGCTCCAGCCAGGGCGAGGGCTGCTGCCACCCTGTTCACTGAAAGGCCGAGGGCTGGGGCGGGTGCGTCGGGGGCCGTGGGGCCTGGGTATTGGGAGGCTGAGCCCAGACAGGCCCTGCTGCAGCAGAGGGCCAGCAGTCAGGCCTCAGTAGACACAGGGGATGGGTCAGAAGAGAAGAGGATGTGTCAGCCCTGGCTGGGAATGTGTGGGGCGCGGAGGTGCTTCCTGGCGGAGAGGGGATGCTTTAATTGAAATCGTGATGTGGACAAGTAGCCATAAATGTTTGAGGTGACAGCAGATGGAACACACACGTGTGTCTGGCTGAAGACAGACACGTGGATGGGCATGGGTGTCCTGGGATGGGGGGACCAGAAGGGGGGGTGTTACAGGGGGAGGTGACCAAGAAGGGCCCAGGGATGCAGCACAGAGGGTCCCTGGAGGTATGGATGGCGGGGTTTAGGGGACCGGCTTCGTGGGAGGCCAGAAAGCCAAGCCCACACGCCCTTGTCCTGTTCTAGAGATGAGGGAAGGAGGGAGCCTGAGCCGGGGGAGTTGTGGCTGCCACTATTAGAAGGACACATCAGGGCTGACCGTGGTCGGATCCTGAGGTCACCATGTGCTCGGTGAGGACAGCAAACGGAGCTTCACAGTTTATAGACTCCGAGTCACTGGGAGGCAGACAAATTGGGGCATAGGACGGGGGCTTGTTGGAAAGAATCTGGTCTGTGGTCTAAGCCCAGGGCTCTCAAGACGGAAAGAACCTTCAGTCCAGGCCCGATGCGCGCATCTGACAGGGACTTGTGCAAGCAGGAGGGCCCTGTCTCATACAAGGGCCCACGTGTCCAGGGCGTTCTGGGACCGACAGAGGAAATCAGCCCCAGTAGGTGCTGGCATCCCGCAAACCGGAAATTTTTTTAAAAGGAAGAAAACAAACTTTCAAAGCAGAAACCAAGGTGTTGACTGATGTTTTCCCTTCGCACTGTCTGTTTTGGTGTTTACCTTTTTTTTAGACTCGTCAGCCAGCCCACACCGCTCCAACCACTATAAGTTCAGCCTGTTTTCATTTTTAAACATGTCAAGAGGCTCAGAGAGTCGCGGACGCGGCCCTAGGGGTGCAGGCTCCCTACCTGCAGGCCCACAGACAGAGGACGCGGGTTCCTGCTTGGACACTTCAAATGCCCTTTTTGAAATGATGGAGAGACCAGCCAAGCCCAGAACACTGGCGAGGCGAGGTCAGACCTAGCGACTAACCTCGGGTAATGCTTCCCACCTTCATAAGGAGAAGAATTATGACGCTCTTCCCTTCCCGTCTCAGCTGACGGCCCGAGAAGAGAGAGGTGATATTTACTATTTTGTCCTTAAAAAGCACAGAGAAGCCGACCGTATATTTGAAAAGCGGGGACTTCATATTCTGAGATGGGGTGTGGGACCAGGAAACGTGGACGAATTCACCCTCTGTATTTAACTGTGACAGTGGAATCTTCTCCCCAGGAACTCGATGTCACACCTGCAAAAGGCCCCGCGGGAAGCAAGCCATCGTTCACGCGGGGAGAATCACTCTGGATGGATTAACAAGGCGAAACAGTCAGGACAACGGGAAGCTAAGAGCGGCCATCAGCTTCATTCCTCCTTGGCTGCGTTTAGTCCGAAATGACAGCTTTGCCTGCAGGCTACAAAGCGAGCACTCGAGAGAGGTTCAGGAGTGGGCTTTCTTTTCTGTTTTGCTGAGCGGAAGAGTGTCAGTTTGCATTTGGTGGTTTGGGAGCTCACATCCACTTGTTCTCATTAGCCGAGGCTGCCTCCCCCCGCCACCGGAGAAGCCCAGGTGTCTCCGATTGCAGCAGTGGGTTCTTCTTCTTCCGGGGAGAAGACTTGCCTCCCACGCCCGGGGCGGCAGTATTGGGCTGTAGGGGTGACATCTAATGGGGCCGCAAGAGACATGGTTCTACATGCTGACCTGAGCACACCTGAGTCGGCGGCTTTTCCTTACCTGGGAAGAGGTAACCTAACCCTTGACCCTAATGAGATGACACTAGAGTCCTTGAAGCCCCAGAGGACAGCCAGGAGCCCTGTCCAGACCAGGTCACCCTGGGCGGGGAGCAAAGACCCTCCTCCACTCGCCTGGAGGGAGGGTTGCTCAGATCCAACGTCTCTCCTCTGGACGCTCTGGGCTGATGCCAGCATCCCCCGACCCTGGCAGAGCCACCCCGAAACAGGTGTGTGCTTTTAGCTGCAGCTTTTAGCCAGAAGCTCAGTAAACCTGCATCCCACTTGCTGGCGTTGATGGATGATGCTCTCGGCGGGAGGAAAACGCTCTGGTCACACACTGCCACTGTGTTAGGAAAGGATTTACTGCAGAACATTGACTTTCTGGTGCGGGGCTGCAAACACCAGGCCCCCGGGAGAGGTGCGTTTCTTCCCCGGTGGGAGCCTCCTGGCCTGACCTGCCATTTGGGGCCTCCATGCGGAGAACACACCTGGCCCTCAGGGGCGTTTTCCTGCGTCTGCAGTTACTCCAGGGCCAGGAGCGGCAGCCCTGTGGGTCTGGGGCTGGCTCCACCACTCCCCAGACCCTGGACGGGGATAGCTTCCTCGGAAGGGCTGACGTTTTTGACTTGGTGTGACAACAAGGAAACATGAAAAGAAACGGGCCATTAGGGGTGCTGTCGTTGCCACTGAACTGGGGGACGCAGCGAGCCCAGGAGCCTCCCTCACTGAGGACTTGGTGTTATCTTGCCTCCTCGGCCCTCGTCACCACCAGGGTTCCCTGGGGAAAGATGAGCGCCACCCCATCCTGGTCGGAGGCTGGGAAGCACAGCGGGCAGCGAGGGCAGCCGGCCGCAGGGATGGCCCCTGGTGCTGGGGTTCTGCGGACACCCCTCTGGACGCTCTTGTCTCCCCACTCTGTTCTCAGCGGTTTCCGTGCAAGAGGACAGCCGGCCACGTAGGTTCAAGCTCAGCCTCCCTTCCCCTCCGTCCAACAGGAGCGATGGCCTCACTGGGCTGCTGCCAACAGTAAAACGAGACGATGCCCTCAGAGCTCAGTGCTGGCACCCAGGAGCCCCCAGCAGGAGCTGCCGGGGTTGGTGAAGGGTGCGGGGCCACAGAGGAAGCAGAAATGATGGGGTGTGATGCAGTGGAAAGGGTGCCGCTGAAAGGGGGTGGGAACAGAGGGAGCTCCTGGGTAATGACTCGAGGTCGTGGCCCACTCCCGCTGCTGTGACCCACGGAAGAGACTCCACGCGGGTCGTTTGCCATGAAAGTGCTCTAAGGCCAGTCTGCCGCCCCGGTGCCTAGCCCCTCGCCTCCTCGTTCTTGATTCATTAGTCCAGGACATGCCTAGGAATGTGAACCTGTTGGAAGAGAATTCCAGAATGCAGCCCGGCAGACGGCGGCGGTAGCAGCGGAGTGGCCTCTCGCCTCGGTTGGGAGCCCTGCCTGAGGGGGTGGCTGGGTTGGCCCAGTTTGGGAAGGCCGGCCTCTCTCATCGCCAGGGGCCGTTTTCTAAACCCTCACCACCGGAGAGGTGCGCTCTCATTTGGAAAAATGGCTCTCTCGTGCCCACCGCTGTTTATAACCTGTCAGAGGGCCAATCCTTCACAGCCGTCAGGGACTGAAACACAGTAGTTCTTGCCTTTTTTTTCCTTTTTTTTTTTTTTAAAGCCGTGAATGTGAATGCATCACAGGTTTTCCGTGAAATCCTCCATTGTGGGGAGCAATTATTCGATGGGTGGATGTGTATGGTCATTCATTCATTCATTAATGTTATCGTCATATGACATCGTTATATGTTTGTAACATATATCATCAATATTACAAGTGAATGGATTCATTCATTCGGGGCTCACTGAGCATGTGCTATGTGCCAGGCTGCGCCGGGCTCCCGGGAAACAACGATGAAGAAAAGCCAGGCTCGGTCCCCTGTGCTCCCCTCAAGGCACCTACTGTCCAGCGAGAGGTGTACGACAACCAGGTAATCGCGCGAACAAATGCAGACTTGCAGACCGCGCTCCAGGGGCTGCGCCCTGGGCTCCAACGACCCACAGTAAGAGGAGCCGACGCGGTCAAGGAGCTTTTTGAGGAAGTGGCACGCGAAGATGAGGTGGAGTCACACAGGTAGGTAGGTGACAGAGGGGAAGAGCGATTGGCTGAGGAGACAGCATCTGCAGAGGCCCTGTGGCAGGCGGGCAGCGTGGAGAGGGTGGGGAGTCCGTGCAGGGCGGGCCGCACAGGCGAGGACCAAGCCCAGAAGCTTCAGCCTTTATCCCTCAGTCAGTGGGAAGCACTGCTGGGCGAAACGGTACTGCGGCCCCATCGGCCTTTTAACGCGATGACCCCTCCGCCTGTGCTGGGCCCTGAGTGCGCATCCCGCCGGCCCTGCGGAAGGGAGCGGGCAGGGGCGGGGAGCAGACCCTCCCTGCGGCTCGGGAGGAGCCACCTGCCGCACCTGACCATCAGTTCCTGGTTGCGGAGCTGAGACAACAGAGGCCGGTTGTTTAGGCCGCCCAGGCCCCGCGTGGGGGCTTCGTCCCGGGACACCCAGCAGGCGTGGGGGCGCCGGTGAGAGACGGGGAAGCTGCGTGCGCCTCACCATTACTCAGCTCCAGTGACGAACGCTCATGTTCAAAAAGAAGCCCAAACTTAAAGTACTGGTAAGAATGAAAAACAGTGACGCTTTAAACAAATCTGCTGGTGAAAGGAAGAAGGGCAGGGTTCCCCACCTCCGGGCCTGAAGGGGTGCGGCCGGGGAGGGGCTATGGGTCCCACTTCCTGCACCGCCTGCGGGGTTTCGTGTGGTCTCCGTGCAAGAGCTCAGCTGCCCTGGTGTCGTGCCTCCTGCAGGAAGCCCGCCAGGGAGTCCGAGGTCCTGTTGGGGACCCACACCCCACCTGGCAGACCCCTCTGCTGCCCTGCCCAGAGCTCTCCCCACCCCCGTCTGGCGAAAGGATGTAGGAGGAGGAGGCTGGCTCAGGGGTTCTGCTTCTGTTTCGGGAACACTTAACGCCGGTGCAGAGGAGGAGACCGTTGGAGTGAAATGAAAGCTGAACGCTTTCGGAGCTGGGGGTCTCAGTAGATGTTTGCGTCCCACAGCTCTGGGCCCGTTTTGTGTGTGCGCCTGTGGCCATTACTAAAGCTGCACTACCTCCTCGTCGGGAGAATTCAGGGTGCCCCAAGAACGTTCTGAAGATCAAGACCAAAAAACCACAAACCAACGACAACAACAAAAACCCCCACAACCGACTCTTATCTTTGGAACAGAATAAGGTTAAAAAAAGATTAATGTAAATGCAAACATATGATTTAGTCCTTACAATGTGATAAATATTAATATGAAAAGACTTTGTATTGGGGAATTTTCTTACACAGTATAATGCTGATTTTATGAAAATCAATTCATTTAGCGCTCATGAATTTTTGACTTCTCTCCTTGGCTTTTGTGGACGATTTCCGAGCACAGCCTGGACGAACATTGCCTGCAAGCACTGCCGGGGACGGGGCGCAGCTCGGGCCGTGGAGCCCACAGTGATTTTCCTGATAAGCCCTGAGATTTCCCGCAGGTGAGGGATGGGTGCGGCGGCGGCAGGACAGGCAGCGGCGCTGGAGGCTGGGTGTGTTTAATCGTAACTGCGATTTGATTGACATCACGCCCTTCAGAAATGCAGAGGCCTGAGGCACCAGCCCAGAGGGGAAAATGCCTAAAGCGTGGTGCGCGGGAGGGGAGCGGGGCCGGCGACTGGCTGGCGCGCATTGGGCAGGCCGTGTGGGCCCCACTGCGTTTCTCGTCCCCTCTCTCCCACCAGCAACCTGGGGAGGGAGTCTGTGATTATACCCGCTGTACAGACGAGGACACGGAGGCTCCAGAGAGTTAGGAACTCACTTGTGGGCTGGCCCGAGTCAGAAACCCAGGTTCCCTTGGCTTCACGGCTGGGCCGTCATAGACCGAGACATTGGGTGCCACCCCATATCATCGACGGCAGTGACCGCTCGGGGATATGCGTGAATCCCGACCTAGTGAGTTCTAGGCGTCGTTTCGGTGGCCAGATGTGTGTTTAGATGGAGTCTCCGGGGGCAACCCCCCCCCCTTTTTTTAAGCCTCATTCACTCTACAGCAACTCAACACCCATTCCAAGTTCCATAAGAAGGGTAACTCGGGGAAGTTCTTCTCAAAAAACGTGGCACCATCTTCTAAATGTAGCCGAGGGAAAGGGGGAATTGTCAAACACGAAGTTATATCACGTGGAACCACCTTCTTTCTGCTCACGGAGAACGAGCCAGAAACCTCACGGCGAAGCCATCACAGCGTCGTGGTGTGGGAGCCGTGGGCACTGTCGCCGGCTCTCCAGTTTGCGAGCGAAGAGCCGGTCCTGCCACCTCGTTAGGGAACTGCTGTAATATGGGATGGAAATAGGACGAGTCGGTGTCGGGAGTAACATACCGGCTCCTTAGCGCAGGTCTAAGGAGCAATCAAGTTGAGTTAATTTCTAAGGGACCCCGTGACAGATTCTTGGGTATGAACCCCGAATAGGGACACACCTCCATTTCGTTTTTGTTTCATGTCAGGAAGTTGAGACCGCCAGGCAGAGGCTGTGACAGACGCGGAGGAGGAAGCTCCACCCTCTGCAACGTGCGGGCTGCCTCTGGCTCCCTGAAGAGGAAGCCACGACATCTGTGTGTCTCCATCCATGCTCAGAGAGGGGAGGGCCACGATGACGGGTGAAGGGGCTCCGCTCATCCTTGGAGCCCACAGAGGCTCAGAGCACAGGAGAAACTTGTTCTGAGAAAGGGGAAATAGAGGTCCTGGGCCAGGTGAACGTGCCTGGGAAACGGGCCAACAGTGCCGTCCTCGCTGGGCTTTCCGAGCTCGACCAGTGCTTCTGGCTGATGGGCCCCAGGACGGGGCGGTGCCTCCGGGCGGGGGGAGGTGGCACCCTGGAGGTGTGTGTGGTCCTCTCAGAGATTGAAGGGAGCGGACGGGATGGACTGGCAGGGCCGGGACCTGGAGGGAGGCTCACGTACATGGGCCGGGGGAGGACTCCAGAGCAGGGGCTGGGAGGCCGTCTGGGTACAGAACCCCAAACCCCAGAGGCAGAGTAACAGGGACAGGACTGAGTCCAGGAAACTGACCTCAGGCAAGGGGGCCGGGACACCCAGGTCAGGACCCTGACACAGGTGTGCCAGCTGTGGGCACTAGGGAGTCCCACGGGAGGGGGCAAAGTCCCAGCGAGCGTGCCAAGGCTTGGGGACCCTAAGATCTGGGAAGGAACAAGTGGGGTTCCCAGCCCAGGGCTTTGTGAAGTTAGGTGGCAGTCAGCATGACTACCCTCACATCTGACACCAACAGGAAGGGGGTCCCCAAGACCACCCTCACGCTGGATCCTTTGCTAGTGGCAAGAGGTTTTAAACCACTTTTCAGCCTCTTGGGGTTGTCACTGTAGTGACATAATCAAAACCTGGTGTGGATGATGGGGGGCACTTCAGTTTGGGGCAGATCACGAAACAAAGTCCGAAAAGTGAGCGTCTGAGAAAGACCTGTGTAGGTAAGCAGTTCACCGTGTCAGAGGACGACCTCTTGGTGGGATAAAGTCACGTACATGCCACTATGGAACGCCAGTCCTTTAGAGATCTGCCCTCCCTGGATCCCTGAAAGAGAGACTGTGTGGAAAATGGTCTTGAAGTGTGTGGTGAAAAAAAAAATGTGTTCGTAGCCGAGGTGTTAAAGTCTTACATCAGAGAGAAGTAAATTACTCTCTACCCAGTAGACATTTCTCAAGGTTTGCCTTTGGTTTCCTGAGGCCAAGACAGCCCCTTAGCAGGGGCACTTCTCCGGGCTCTTTCGGGGCCCCCTTCTGAAGCCTCCCCCTGTTCCACCCAGGTCTAGGGTACACCCCAGGGTGGGGTCCAGGCTGGGAGAGCAGGAAAGGCACCTGAACCCCGCACGACAGTGGGAGGGCCTCGGGTGGTGGCCGGCTGGTTACCGGGGGGCGGGGGGGTCTGGGTTGCTGAGAACATCAGTCCACTTCCTTTTGTCTCAGAAGATCTCAACAAGGAAGTTGCAGGGATATTAGTATTTTGACTTGGCAGCGGGACAAATGAGGGCCTTTGGGAAGCTCCCGGAGAGCGTAAAGCTGGGACACGCAGGCCCGTGGCCCAGCCGGAGGGACCCGTGTGCCCTGTGGTCCAAGGAGCCTGCCAGTGGGCTTGTGATGGTAAGAATTCAAAAATGCTTTCATTGTTCCTGATGTGAAATGACTTGCTTATAAGGTGAATACACATCTGAACATTGCTTTTCTTGTGTCATTAAAACCCAAAGATTCTTCTAGAAGAAGGTGGAAATGGTGGAGGATGAAAAAACCCTCTAAAAGAGTCTGAGAACTGCTGCCCGGCCGCAGTCTCTCTAAGTGCGTGCTGCATCTGTGCCTGCGGGGCGACCGGAGGCTGGCTGGCTTCCGAAAGCCACCCTCGGGATGCCGGAATCATCTGTCGTGGCCCGGATTCCGGAATGCCTCAGTCGTAAGCCTGCTTGATCCCCGTCTTTCGTGATAAATGCAAGAGCTCCAAGGGTAGGACTGTACCCCTTTCACCCGCGACCAGCATTCCAGGACCCGTGGTGGCGCCCGGCATGGCACGTAAATGTAAAATGAACGTTTACGGACCGGAAGGTGGAAGTCAGTGTAGGACTGGATGATAAACTTTCCTCTTTGGGATTCACAGGCAGCAGCAGATCTTAAGACACAGGTCAAGAAGCACAGTGTCTGTCCGGGCTTGTGTTATTTTCCCTGAACCTGTCATAGGCTGTTGGGCTTTGTGACTCTCCGAGGTGGGGCTATATTCTGCATCCTGAAGCCACTGCACTGGGAACTCTTTCCCGAGACCCTTATCTACATGCTAGGGGATGCACTTCATGCTGCGCGATGGTTTGTAATCCCGAAGGATGACAAGTCACTCCTGAGCAGGGGGACACAGAGGGTTGGGGAGAAAGGCACAGAGAAGCTTCTTAAGCGACCACTTTCGCAAGTGATGTCCGAGTCAGCTCCCGCGCGGGCCGGCTGCTGGGACAAGCACCAGGCCGCCCCACCGATGCGTTCGGAGGGCAGGAGGCCGGCTGTTTGTCCAGCCGCTCCTGCCGGCCTTTGTGAAGGGGGCCGGGGGTGGGCAGCGCCCGAGTTCCTGGCACTCTGGTCTTTCCCACCGGCAGCCCACGGCAGCCAGAGCAAGTCCTGGGGATCCCAGGGGCCTGTCGGCTGGAGGCGGAAGGCCGGCGTGCTGGGGCGGGCGGGGGCAGGACGGCAGGTAGAAGTAGGGAAGCGGTAGCATCCGCGGCGAGGGGCAAGGCTCTTTGGTGTTCAGGGCCCGGAGACCTGAAGCTTTGGAGGAAAGAGCCCCATGTGTTCAAGGGGCACTTGAAGCTCTGATTTGTTCCGTCCGCCAACTTCAAGGCGCGGACGCGCACGTCACGGCTGACTTCCTGCTGCCAAGGCGCAGCCCGAGCGCGGGGGTGGGGGCGAGGGTGCGGGACGGGTGCAAGCCGGCCCTGGCTCACGTCTAAGGAGTGAGGGCGCGGAGGTGGAAACGGGGGTGAAGGCCATGGAAGGGCTTTAGGCAGAGAACAGGCAAGAGGATCTAGTTCACGCTTGTGCACGAGCCGCGAGGCTCGAGAATGAGGATGGACTCAGCACTGCGGACCCGAGACCGGAGACCTCTCTGCACCGGCACCTCGGTGCTGGCGCCCCCACGCACCAGGTTCTGAGAAGTGGGTTTCAGGGAACAGAGAGGATCTACCCGCCGCAGACTTTCTCCTGCGGGCCTAGACCCCTTCCTTCCTTTAGCGGGCGTCAAAGGCCTTCCATAAATTAACCACGCAGGGGCCTCGAGCTGCAGCGCGTGCGCCGCACCGCCACAGCCACGTGCGTTTTTCCCCGCCCTTCCCGTTTGCCCGGGAAGTTAAAGCCTAGCACGGGCGTAGGTGACTTTTGTCAGTCTAGGTGAGACCTTGAATACTCCTGACACACATTTTTCTGTAAGTAAGAGAGTCACGGCTGAGAAACGCAGTTGTCATGTGGATGCCAGCTTAGAGGTAGCAGCGTGTAATAATGGGGGTGTCCGGCTACCGCGATGCCTGTGCCAGTGAAAATAGATTTTCCTGAGAATTCTTCATCTGGTGGAATAAATTAAATCTGCATTTACTTCTATTTTTTTGAAAAACCTCTTTGTTAAAATAAGTGCAGCAATATATAGACGTAATCTAATAAATTAGAGGAGGATAAATTTTACCTAACGATGTTCTGCACGGAGGAGGTACTCAGGAGGGAGCCCAGGGGAGGCGGGCTCGTGGAAGCCACTTAAATGTTTGGACTAATTCTATTTGTAATGGTAAAGCTGACAAACAGATACATTTAAGCTCCTTCCAGCTTGTTTCATTTTATTTCTTCCCAAATTGGTTTTATTATTATTTTAATTGGGAAAAAATAATCTACCAAGCTTCCACTTAGCCCGAAGGAAGACGAGCGTAACTATGTCTAACATCGAGTGCAACGTGCATGGCACACCGTGAGCAACGAACCTCTCCAATGAGAGGAGACATGTTACCAGTCTGTCAGGAAAACACAGAGTGGAGCCCCACCTTCCAGGCCGCCCAGCCTCTCAGATTTGCACCTGCCCTCCCAAGAAAGGGGAAGTGTAAGAGACGGCGAGGGTTTGCCGCACATCGAGTGAGCACCTCCCATGTGCCACTAAGAATGCATCCCGGGGTGGTGCTGGGGTGGGTGGGGTGGGGTGGGGGTCTTGCTTGCTGGAGGCACTTGTGAGTACACGAACGTCCTATGCAGAAAAACAAAGCTGTTGTCATTGTGGCTGCTCTAAGCCTACTGGGAATATAAGGAAACCCATGGAAGGTGGCTAATTCTGTGTTCTAATTGTTTTCTTAAGTAGCCCTTTATCACCATGAGTTTCCCTCTCAGAACTGCTTTTGCTGCATCCCATAAATTTTGGTATGTTGTGCTTCCATTTTCATTTGTCTCAAGATATTTTTTAAAATTTTCTTTTGATTTCTCCTTTGAGCCATTGGTAGTTTAGGAGCACATTGCTTTATCTCCATATGTTAGTGAATTTTTAAGTTTTCTTCTTGTGATTTATGTCTAGTCTCATACAATTTGACTGGAAAAGATGCTTGATATGGTCTCAATCTTCTTTAACGCATTAAAACTTGTTCTGTGGACTAACGTAGGATCTATTCTGGAGACTGTTCCATGTGCACTTGAGAAGAATGGATATCCTGCAGTTTTTGGATGGAATGCTCTGTATATATGCGTTAAGTCCATCTGATGTCACATGTTTCAATCCAGTATTTGCTTATTAACTTTCTGTCCAGATGATCAATCCACTGTTGAACAAAGGGTATTGAAATCCCCTAGTATTATTGCATTCTTGTCTATTTCTCTCTTCAGGTCTGTTAATATTTGCTTTATATAGTTAGGTGCTCCAATGTTGGGTGCATACATGTTCAAATTTTTCCTAAGTGTACCACAGAAGGGGACTTATGCTTGTTGGGTGCCCCGTAATGCCAGGCACTAAGCATATACCCCCTTGAATCCTGAAGAAATGCTGTTCTCATTTTACTAATGATGACATTGAGGTGTAAAGGGGGAAATGGTGGCCAGCAAGTGTGACTCCAAAGGCCATGTTCTCATGTGACTCCATCTTGTTGTTAGAAGAGTCAGCTAGAGAGGGTCACGTGTATATTTTTCCTCTCATGGTTTTCTTGTTGTTTTTTTAAAAGACGTTGAAGCTAAACAGCTCAGGTTCGGTTTTCACTGACTGTGGGCGCTCACTTCCCAATCCTAATTTTTGACTTCTGCCTTTCTAGATTCCTTCTGAGCTGTTAATAGAAATGGGAAGTTTATGCTCCTGTGACTTTCTGATGCCCCATTCATTGCCCCCGCTGCAGCCTGTGGGCTTCAACATGCAAATCTGTCACTTGTCTCCCTGCGGAAAACCCCGCAGTGACCTCTTGTTACTCTCAGGCTCCCTGTCTTGATGGAGGAGTGGCAAGAGGCCAGACCTCACAGGACCTTGTGGGCCAGAAACCTACTGCCTCCTGACCCCTGAGGAACTTGCCATTCTTGACTTTTTGGAATGCAGGTGTGTGTCTACTTGACTTTTGTGTAAAGCAGGGATGTGTCCAGCTACACAGCTAAAGCTTTACAGCTGGGCTGGCCGTGGGACAGGGGAGGGCTCCGGGAAAGCTTTTAATTTTCTGCTGGGAGGGAACAGTGCAGCCTGCAATCCCATGCCCTACCTTCCCTGCCTAGAATGAGAACACGACGGCCGAAGCTGCAGCAGTCATCTTGCGATCCTGAGGGAAAGGCCAAGACATTCGTCAAGACGTGGGTTCCAACATCATCGAGCAGCTGAACAAATGCCTCCAGCCCCCTACCCAGACCTTCTTGTTAGGTGGGGACCATAACTCTGTTTCGGGCTGAGTCTCTAGCCAGGACTTAGCTCCTTGCAGTGGGTGTGTTCCTGGCTGGGTCCATGCTCCTTGCCTGTGTCCAGACGCTTCTACCCTCAGGGCTCATCTCTCCATCCGACAAAAGCTTGGTGAGGGCAGGCACCATATCTGACTCAGCAACTATCCTACTGCCAACAGCCTGGAATGTTGGAAGAGCTCAAATATGTGTTGAGTAATGTCGAATAAATGGAGACTGTTGAAGGACGGTGAGAAAGAGTCTCAGAGACCTTTGCAGCCTGACAATTTTGGCACCGCTGACCCATTCCAGCACCTCCAGTGCCCAAGGTCACGGAAGCCTCATTGTCTTTGTGATTGGACTGGGGTGAGTTGGAGGACGGCTCCTCACCATGCACCTGGGCGGGAGGCTCTCTCTGCCGCGTGCCTGTCCTCCACCATTAACAAATGTCAATTTGCCGCGTGATCGTTGGCCTTTCAAGTGCCCTTTACGCGGCTATAATTTTGTGACCGCCCTGAGAAAACCAACCTTGTAATTTTACTCGGCCTCCCAGAGAAACCCTTGGAGGCTGCATTCTAAGGCAGGGGGAGCCCGGATCAGCTTTATTGCGTGTGGGGTTTATCCCGCTTTGCATGTAGATTTAGGTCATGCCTGTGAAAACGTGTGCTTATTTTAAAGTGAAATGTGCCGCCAGTTTTCACGGCTGTCTCTCCCCGTTGCACTCCTTTCTGATGCTCTGTGGTCAGAAGTGGCTCCAGCTACCTCGCTGGCTGCATGCTCACTTTCAGGCTAAGTGTCCTTTAGTGTAGTTTTGATTTCAAAATGTCCAGGAAAAATCTTTTCTTTAATTTTCCTTTGACTCGTGGAGAAATGCTTTGAAAATTTGGTCACGCTGATGGGAGCCATGTATCCCTGACTCACGGGCTGCCTGCACCTGGTTTCCAGGGGACAAGTCATGGTAAGATGATATCATCATAGTCCCCAGCCAGGGTGGACTTCAGTGCTCCCCTGCCTGGGTTTGGATTCTGGCTCTGCCCCTCAATGCTGGGTGACCCTGGGCAATTTCTCAGTCTTTCCACAACTCGTTTTCCTCTCCCGAAACAGAGGGCTATAAATCGCACTGAGGACCGACGTTGCCGACCTGTGAAAGGCGCTGAGGGCAGAATCTGATTCCCACCACGTGAAAACAGCCAGTCGTGGGTGTTGTTGTAATCCGTCTGAGCCGGGGCAAGCCCAGGGAAGCAGGAGGGGTCAGTGACACGAAATGTCACGAGCATCCCTGGGCCTCAGTTTCTCCACTTGTAACAGGAAGGAAATGACATTGCCGTTAGTGGAACCTTTGCAACTGTGGAGGAAACACATGATGTGATTGCCATCTCTGCAGAGTCAGGGGTGGGCGGAGGCCAGCAGGGCTCCCGGTCCCTGGGTGCACACTTAGGAGTTTGTGTGTGCGCGTGTGTGTGTGTTTGCATGAGGTTTCTACTGAAAACAAGATTCACAAAGCAAAATAACCGCCGGTCCTGGTGCCGCATAAACAATAACAAGAAGGAGATAGAGTCCGGAATACAGAGAGGCAACGCAAACAAATTCGGCTAATCCACCGAAATCCTAAACGCAGAGGTTAAATTCCATCTCAGAACGCTTTGCACAAGAAGCACTTTCAGGTAAGGCAGCCCCACGGGGTACAGAACTCTAACCAACAGGCAGATGTGCCTGCCGGGTTGTTAGGAAGAACGGCTTTATGAACTCTGTTCCTGGAGCCAAACAACTCTGACCGGTTTTAAACAGATTCAAACTAATTACTTGCTTTAGCAAGGCTTCCCTTTCATCTTCGCGTGGCTGGAGACTGGCAGGAGATGGCTCGTGCGGCAGAGGCCGCACAAGTGCGAGACTAATAGGTGCTCAGCTGGTGCCGCGCCTGCGGCTCCGGGAGAGCCATTGTGACAGGAGTGCACTGCGATCCCTACGTGGGCAGGAGCGCGGGCTCCGGGAATGAACAGCGGGCAGCTCTGAATAAGGCTGCGATCTTCATATAAAAACCCCAGACCTCACGCGGGTTATATGATCAGGGAAAAGCCGCCTGGGCTGAAAACCATACCGTTTTGAAGTCGGCTCCTTCAGCCCTCAGGGGGCCGAGCTGGGCTGCCCTCCTGGGTCCTCAGCTCGACCCTAGGCGTTGGGATGGGCATGCAGTCCCCTTCCAGAGGGGAGAAAGGAGGAGCTTTGTGACACACCCCAGAGACACGAGCAGCACCCTTGTGCCTGCCCATTAGCCACACAATTCAAATAATCGCGCAAAGGAATCCGAATAAAACTTAACCTCTATCTTGCTCCAAACACGAAACTTAATTCAAGATGGATCACAGGCCCAAAACTGAAACCCAGAACCACAGGGGCCTCTGGAACAGGGGCCAGCAGACTTTTTTTTGGTAAAGAGCCAAAAAGGAGCTATTTCAGGCTTTGCGGACCCTCCGGTCTTTAACACCGTTCCGCCTCCCCGCGCGACAACAGTCACAGCAGACGGTGCACAAGGGAACGGCGAGGCTGCGTTGCAGGGAGACTTTACTTGCGTGTGTTGAAACTGGAGTCTCGTGTAGTTTATGCTTGGAACAAAACATTCTGCTTTTGATTTCCCCCAGCCATTAAAAAAAAAAAGTAAAACCCTCTTTGTTCACAAGCCGTATAAACACAGGTGGGGGGTGGGGCCGACCCGAAAGCGCTAGTTTGCAACCTCTGTTCTAGCACCAAACATAGGGCAAAATCTCATGAGTCTGACAAAGATTTTTTCTGGTCAGGACGCAGAAAGCACGCATCACAAAATTAAGAATTGGACAAACGACTTCATCGGGATTAGAAGTTTCTGCACGTGACAACAAGAGCGTGCGTGGAAATCGCTCACCCACGGCGCCATTAAGGCAGAGCCGCAGGTGGTGAAAATCTCAGCGCGTCTCCGGGAAAGGATTGTATCCAGAACATGCAGGGAACACCTGCAAATCAACAATGAGGAGACGACGGCCCAATTTAAAATGTGGACAAAACGCTCGATCAGCCCCTCACGAAAGAAGATCTAAGAATGGGCAATAAATATATAAAGTCTCTCGACCTCTTAAGTGATCAAGGAAATGCAAATGTGAACCTCGGTAGACAGAAAGGCTAAAATAAAAAATATTAACCACGCCGGATGTTGGCAAAGATTTGGAGAGAATGGAACTCTCAAGTGCGGCTGAGGGGAACGTGCCCTGGTACAGTCCCTCCGGACGACCGTTTATTATAAAGTTAAATGTGAACCTGCCGTAGGACTTGGCAAGGCCTCTTTGGTGTTTACCCGAGAGAAACGAAAACGTATGTTTGTAGAATGACTTGTACAAGAAGGTGGAGAGCGGCCTTATCCATCATAGCCCCAAATGGAGAACAGCCAAAATGTGTGCCCACAGGGGAACAGGGAACGGTGGGTAGACAGGGCGTTATGCCAGCAACGGGATACCACTCAGCAACAAGGAGGGACAAGCCACCCGCACACACCGCGACGCGGGCGGTCCGTTTTTCAAATCAATGACTTCATTTTTTAAAGAGCAACTATCCAAACTCATTGAACTGAACACCTAAAGTCTGTGCAGTGTATTGTGTGTGGATTACAGTTCATTTAAAAAAACGACACCCACGCGACCCTGCTTGACTAATTTATGGCGTTAGCAATCAGGCGAGCATCGGGCCAGTGAGTGGGAGGGAAATGAGGGGGCTTCTGGGAGCTGGAATGTTCTTTTCCTTGGTGTGGACTCTCACCTATGTGGTGAGCTGTCTGTGAGAAGGTAGTGAACATAAGATTTGAAGTTCGGTGCGTGCCTACTGAGGTATGTTAATGATATAAATAGAAGATATACAGATAGAAGATTTGCACATTATATACATATTTATATATAATTAATACAATGTTTAAAAAACCTGTTTGATGCTTTCTTGAGTCTTACTTTAAAACTGAACTTGGCTTTATGGTGTATCCAAGGAGTTTGCTCCTTGAATTTAAAGAGCAAATTCATGCAGAACGAGCGACTAACCGGTCCGCACTAGTCAGGCCCTGCCACGGGAGCCCTCGTGTCTTAGAAGCGAGAAGATCCCAGGGCCCGGGCCCGGGTCCCTGAACCCCAGTCTCTCCCGGGTGGGGAGGACGTGCCCTGTTTGGAAGCACTCAGATCACCGCCCCGTTCTCCACTCAGCCTACACGCAGCCCCTGTCCTCAAAGGAGCCCCAGCACCGATGCGCACAGACAACAGCACAGTTTCAGGGAAAGAGGATCCTTGGACCCCAAAGAGGCCTTCCCACCTTCTGTGGCCAGGCTACACTCCCGGTGACACGAGGGACGCGGACTTCCTGAACCGGAGGTGATGGGGCTGAGGTGGCGCGTGGCAGAGGGTAGGCGTAGATCACTCGGATCCATGCGTCCTGACCAGAGTGACCACGGCTCTGGGCTGCTTCAGGCAGGAAGGCAGGCTGTGTGCAGGGACTTTCCACTCTGCGCGTAGAGGGACAGGAAGTCAGCGGCGGGCAGCAGGCCACAGGGTAGGGGAGATGTGGCCGCCCTCCGCTCCGTCCGCAGCTTCGGGAGGGCTGGGCCTTCAGCTGTGGTGTGGCCGCAGGTGGGGAGAATAACGAGGTAACAGCGCGCCCCGTGATAAGGCGGGGGAAAGCTCGGACCTTGGGGCCGTGGGCCCGCTTCTGCACGTTACCTCTGTTCTCTAAATCTCCGTCTCCTCTCCTGGGAACGGAGACCAGAACGGTGTGCAGGATTCTTGGGAGTCCTGTCAAATGGTGGGGGAGGGGCGGCGTGCCGAATGCTTGGGAAAAGATACCGCCGGTGCTGGGGGCCCGCGCATTCGCATTCGGCAGGACCCCAGCCCGGGGCTGTTGGGGCCAAGGAGAGAGTCAAGCACCTTAGTGGCGCACAGCCGCGACCGCGGAGGGTGAGGCCCACAGCCGCCGGAGACCAGCAGGAAGCCAGGGGCTCATCAGGAGACGCAGCAGAGTGGCGCTGGTGCCTGGCGGGGGGGCACGCCGGGGAGGGCGCGAGTCCCGGGGAAAGCCGCCAGGGAAGCGGGATCGTGGGGGCGCGAGGGGAAGGAGGCCACGTGAGGGCGCAAAGACCAACGCAGTCCCACGAGGACACTGTGGTGGCGGCGGAACCATGGATCCTCCGTTCCTGTGTTTATGCCCTTGCGTGTCCCCTCCTACTCTGAATGGGCAGGGCTGTTTGACAACAGGATATTGAGGAAAAGACCCAGGGTGGCTCTGAGGCTAGGCCTTAAAGAGGCGGCGTCTCTCCCTTGCTCTCTGGGATTCCTGGCTGTGGGTCAAGCAGCCTGTGGACAGGCCCGCGTGGGAGCAGCTGAGGCCTCCCGCGAACCGCCAGCACCGGCTTGCGTGTCCTGCAAGGGAGGCAACTTAGAAGCAGCGCCACCGCCCCCCACTAGCCTTCTGATGAGGCGGCCGGGGCCGTGTCCTGACTGCAGCTTCATCGGAGACTCTGAGCCAGGAGTACCTGGCCAAGCGACACCCGAATTCCTGACTCTCAGAAACGGTGGGATAACCCATCTTTATTATTATTGTAAGCTACAAAATTTGCGGTTAATCTCCCAGGGACCTCTGGAGGCAGTGCGGGTCGCACCTCAGTGTCCCCCCACCCATCAGTCAGTGGTTAGGAGCTGCTGGGGGTGGATGGGGACAAAAATCCCCTCCACATGGGCAGGGGAGTGGGCTGCGGTAGTAGGAAGATTGCCACAGAGAGATCCAGGGGCTGGCTGCGGGGACTGAGAGTGAAGTGGGGGCTTTGTCACTTCCGGACAAAAGGGTCTGAGGGGACCCCTGCCCCCGGGGTAGATCCTGCCCGTGCTGGTGGGTGTGGGGTGGGAGCAGCACGCTGACAGCAGGGAGGGCGGGGCACCAGGGCAGGCTGGCTATGGGCGTGGCCTCGGGAAGGCTGGCTTTGAACCTGGGCGAGTCCCTCTCTCTGAACCAGGCAGGGACGGAGCCTCTTTCTCAGGCTCGGGCGAGGTCAGCCAGCTCTCGGGGCTGGTCGTTAGCCCACAAGGAGCACTATTTGGTGTGGGTGCTGCTGGTCCGAGCAGGTCCGGGATGGGCCAGTGCGAAGGCACTGGAGCCCCTGCCGAGTCGTCAGCCTGGAGCAGAGCCAGGGACACCTGTACCTTCAGACAACGGTGCCTTCGCCAGTTCTTGCGAGTGCGCTGAGGAAGACGGGCAAGGCGCAGCAGTGACCGCCTCTCTTGTCCATCAACCATGTGGAAATACTCCCGCTCTCGTAGAAACAAGGAAGGGCTCTAATGGGCAGATGAGGACTGGAGAAGGTGGGGAACCCCCACCTCGTATTTTGTTAGTACCCCAGGGACCCCGCTGTCTGCCGTGAAAGCCCTCTGGCCTTCAGACCACAGACAGGCCTCTCTGTATCTGCTTCCAGTGGCGGTTCTCGGCGGGAATAGCGCCCCCTGCCGGCTGATTTAGATGGGCGCGTGTCGAGGGCGGGGGCACTGCCCCGTGCGCAGCCAGAGCCAGGGCTGCGCACTTGCTCACCTCCAGGGGACGCGCCCGCGGCCTGCGCCTCATCCTGCCCTGGTCGCCCCCCTAGCAGCATTAGTTTCCAAAGTGCCTGCGTCCGTTTCCAGGGCCCCAGACCCCAGCATGGCCTCACGGGGCTCTGGTGCTTGGGAACCAAACGGGCTGTGGAGTTCAGAGGTAACACGTTGCCTCGGATCATAGACTGGCGGCTTCCTTCCTGCCCCGGTCTTCATTGATCTCTGTGTACTAATGACTGATGCAGCGTGGGGGCCCTTTCTCTG
Source organism: Mormoops blainvillei (assembly GCA_004026545.1). Lineage (NCBI taxonomy): Eukaryota > Metazoa > Chordata > Mammalia > Chiroptera > Mormoopidae > Mormoops > Mormoops blainvillei. The sequence goes on along the minus strand of PVJD01007119.1, from coordinate 21,602 downwards.
ATGAATCCGAGCTGTCTGTCAGACGGGAGAGACGGGGCAGGAGAAGAGCATTATTATTCCAGAGCGGAGCCTTTAGATTAATGGTAAGCTCCCCCACACCCCTGACGTGCGGAGAATCGATGAAATAACAGAGGGAAGGCTGTCGCCGGGTAAGAGAGCTGCTTCCCAAGCACGTGTCCTATTTATAGCTCGTAGGTGTTCATCCCACCCCCAACCCGCCGCCTCCAGCGGCCCCGGGCTAGCCGATTAGCACCTTGAAGACCGCGTGTCAGCGGCGTGGGCCGGCATCCCCATCGCTCTTCCCTTCTGGCCTGTCTCCTCCAACGTGCCCACCAGGAAAATGAGACACAACTCTGTCGTTCTCGTCAGAGCCAAGACATTTGTCATGGCATTTCCAAAGAGAAGTTCTATCTCACCACGATGGACCTTTCTTGTACTTTGGGAAAATAAAAACTTTAAGGCCGTGCGTAGACAGGACAGTTTTGACATGATTTCCCCAAATGGATTTTCTCCGTGTCCTGTGCACACGCCTTTAGTTTTTCCAAGTCAGATTGTCACCAGGTGGCTTTATTCTGATGGCTTTAATTTTACCTTCTAGGTTTATTATTCAGGATGCAGGGAGGTGGGGGGGGGGAGAGTTTCTCTAGACGGTATTTCCAGATGGAAGGAAATGGTCTTCCAGCTCCATATTAAAGGGAGTCGGGTGATGCTGCCGGCGCTGGTGCTGGGCACGTGGGCATGGGGGCTGTCCCCGTGATGGTGGGAGCAGACCGGAAAGAAGATTGCGGGGTGGAGTGGGTAGAGTTTAAGTGCCACGTTCCCTGCTGCCGTCACAGCCACCCCTGCTACCCAGACCACCCCCCACGTAGAGGGCCAGAACTCTCTCCCTGTCCTCTGACTGCTTGTTGGGAACCCCGCGCCTCCCCCAGCTCCTTGTCCCGCCGCCATCACGCGCTACAAATTCTCCCGGTGTCTGAGCTCATTGACCATCCGCGGGTTATGCTTCTGTTCCTGGCCTCGTTTGGCTCTTGGCACTTGATGCCTTGCAAGGACTCACTGTCACTCGGATCAACCGCTCTCCGGGTTCGGCTCAGCCCCAGCATCCTCCTTCCGTCCCCAGTGCCACCACCTGGTGGGAGTCCCCTGCCCTTGCACCATGAACGGGGAACTTGAGTGGAGAAACACGGGTAGAGCCAGAGCAGACCCTTGCCAGCTTTGGCCTGGGCGGGCACTGCTGTTTCTAGGATGTCATCTCTCTCCTAGTTCTTTGATAGCTTCATTTTGCAAATGCAGCTCTTAAGAGCCTACCCCGCTTCCCCACCCCACCGTGCATTGGCAACGGCTCCCGCTCGGATGATTTCTGATCTGTTCTCCCTCCACATGTTTTTAAAGTTCCAGACCAGAACGATGGACTTGCCATTAATAGCTCATTAATGTATCTTTTGATGAAAACTGTACAGCTCATCACCAAACATGCCAAGTCAAGATAATACATAAAACGTGGGCACTTAGCACATACATTCGTAGCTATTATAAATCCATTTTTCTTTCCCTTTAAGACTTTAAGGAGCCTTTATGAAATTGGACACAATCTAAACGCTCAACAGGAGGGGATGGGTAGAGATACGCCCCACGTTTTATGTATCATCTTGACTTCGCTTGTTTGCACAGACTGTTCCGTGGCTCGAGGAAAGATGCTGAGTGACGAGGGTGGGGTGGGCTGGAGATGCATCTTCTATGTCAACCCAGTCGCGCCACATCCCGCAGCCTCGGCTGGGCCTCTCCGTCTTCGTCAAGTCCTACTGGGCAGAGCATTGGAAGGGCAGTTGGCTGGGGATCAGCTGGGTGGCAGGGATCGCCCGAGGAGGGGCTGCTGCTTCCAGCCAGGGCTTTAGGGTAGAAAAGGGCCTGTTGTGTATATGGGTGGGGGTGGGAGGGAGGATGGCGGGCTGGAGGGTCAGAGAAGGGTGGTCATCCGCATTCCCTGCAACAAGGTCTAGCAATGACCGATCTCTTTGGCTGATGGTGTTTGAGGCTTGTCTTTATTCTTTAGTCCCTGTCTTGATTTTTTAAAAGTGATTTACACTCAGGCACAGAATAAATAGAGTCAAGCTTACAATTTACAAGGCAGTTTTTATGTACTGTTCAGTTTCATATTCTGTCATGTCACAAGCATGTGTGCACGTGTTTGCACACATGTACATGTGCATGAGCACCCCCCCAACCCGGGGAAATTTGGGGAGCTGGCAGTGGCACCTGAGATGGGATGTTGGTGCTGTTTTGAAGGCAGGGGCAGGACAGAGTCCCCTAAACTGACAGTTGCCAGATCAAATTTGGATTTCAGATAAACAACGAATTGTTTTAGTATAAATATTTTTATTTGCTTTATCTGGCAATTCTGCCTGGACCCCTGGTTTATGAGAAGAAAAGCTAAGATTAGAATTTACTATGAGAGAGAGAGAGAGAGAGAGAGAGAGAGAGAGAGAGAGAAGGGGGAGGGGAGATTATTGTACCTTAAGACACCTCTCCTCTGAGCACAAAGCCCCAGGGGTCAGGTTCACTGCGGATTTGCCTTCCCATCTCCCTGGAATTTTTCCCTCTTTGAAGAACTCACTCTCACTCTCTGCCTCCTGCCTGGAATTTCCATGTAATGAGCTCGTCGCCTCCCGGTCCCCGCCCCCGTCTCCCTAGGAACTGGAGCCTGGCCAGCGACTGTCTCCGACAACCCCAGAGAGAAACGCATCAGAACTCTCGCGTGTAGAAAAGCTGGCAGCTCTTCTCGCTGAACATTTTTAAAACAGCACTTAAACCAGATTTTGGACACCGGTTTCATCGCACATGAACCTCCTCCATTTCCATTCTGGGGGGACAGACCCACAGGCTCTTCCGTGCAGAACAGGAGCTGCTGTCGGCTCAGCTCCGGGCGGGCGCCCCGACCTGGAGGCGCTGTCCATGCTGCTGAGTCGTGTCACACAAGCCTGGCGCTCCGGAGGACGAGTGCTTCTGGGGACGGGGGTGACGTCCACCGTTAGGAACAGGGGAGACAAAGCCCCTTGGTTGTGTTCCTCATACATCATGTACTTTGGAAGATTTTGTTTACTAAGGTGCATTTATTAAGGTATAATGAATTGATTTTTAAAGTTATTGCTTTTAATCAAAACATACACCAGGCAGCCAGCACTTCTCCTGAGCCAGTGTTTCCCTGGGGCTGGAGGCGATTCCCTCCTGCGTTGATCGGCTGGGACGCGGTCAGGCTGCGCATGCGCGCGGGGGGCTCCTTCCACGGGGCCTTCGGCAGCACAGGAACAGGACGAGAGGCCCCCTGGTCGCCTGTGTGGGCGCTGGGGTGGGGCTAAACCCGGGAGGGAAGACGTCAGAGACCCCATAGGCAGGAAAGGCCGGAAGGCCGGGGCGGTAGGGGTGCGGGGCTGGAAGCCGCCACTGTGCGCCTGGCCGGTCGCGGGTAGCATCTCCCTGAATCCCCATGACTCGCCCATGAACCTCCTGATCCTCCTTCGGGCACCTTCTTTGGGGTAAATCCACCTCTACTCTAGAGAAGGGGTAGGTGCCCCAGGCCGACCTGACCAACATAACCTCATCCCGTGGACCCCAAGGGGCTCTGATGTGGTCCATGAACCTGGCGCAGTTCAAACAGCCTCCGAAACCAGTGCTTCCACCTTGAAAAGGAAAGTGACTCTGATGCCTGTTGCAGCAATTGATGAGCCTTGGGGACGTCGGGCTCAGTGAGATCCGTCCCACGCGGAGGGACCGAGAGGGCGCGTCCCGGGAGCAGTCGGGCCCACGGACAGGGAGCCAGGGGTGGGGCCGGGGCCGGGGCTGGGGCTGGGGCAGTGGTGGGGGGTGAGCGTTTGGCCGGGGCAGGGTCTCAGTTTGGAAAGATGACCAAGTTCTGTGGATGGTGGTGATGGTCGCACAGCGACGTGAATGTCCTTAATGCCGCCTAACCGTCTGCTTAAAAATGGTTACTACGGTAAATTTTATGTCATCGTTTACCCCAATAGAAAACATTTCGTGTGGGAAATTTTTACTAAAGTAACAAAAGCAAAGAAACTAAGCTCCTTGTAATACCGGCCTCCGGAACGGCGAGAGCGCCCGTGCCTCTTCCTGCCAGGGATGTGGACTCTCAGTCCCATCCGGCCTCTCCCTCGGTTCTCTGGGCACCGGCGACGTCCACGGTGACGGCTGGGCGTCGTCCACGTGGCTTCTGCTGCTGGGCTGGCGCCGCCGGCGGCGGGCACGACCCTGCTTGCAGCTCCGGGGAGGCGAGGACGGCCTGGTGCCTGGAGGCCGGAGCTGCAGGGCGTCCGCCTGAACCTCAGACCAGCTGTGGAGATGAGGGCGGGGGACGACTTTTCCCCAGAGTAAGACGTTTCCAGAACACAGGCAGTAACATTCACGACTCCTCCAGAATGCTCCGGGCGCCCCCCGAGGTCCCGACTGGGGGACAGGCTCTCCCTTCCCTGGAGAGAAAATGTCACCGCTGGGCTTCCTGTGCGGAGCACACAGCCGGTCTCCCTCCCTGGGGCCACTGAGGCATCGCCACTGGGCTAAAGCGTTTGCACGTGGCTCCTGCTCGACTCTCCTTTGTCACCGGTTGACATTTCAGTGTGAGAGCGCCAGGCTCCGTGTCACTGACTTCCTTCTCGGGAGAGGGGACTTGTGGGGGGTTTAAAAAGCCAGCTTCACTCTCTGGTGTAGGCAGCGAATCTCTGCGGCCTGAGGACGTGGAGGGGGAGACCAAGGCTCATTAGGAGGGCAGTTCCCAGCCCCGCTGCCCCGCAGGGTGCCCTGGGCAGCTGTGACAAACGCAGGCCAAGGAAATGAGGGCCTCTCGTCGTGGAACCCCGTGTCGGTGCCCTTTCAAGGTCCCCAGGTGATTCCGTCGTGCGGTCAAATGCAAGAACGCCACTTCGGAACCCTCGCTACCCAGAATCGCCCACGGCGTAAAATATATATTTTGTTTCCTTTTACCCTGCGTAGCGTTCCAGTGTATAGACACACCGCGTTTGGTTTGTCTGTCTGCAGATTTTGGTTATTCTGAATATGCCGCCATAAACGTTTACGTACAAGGCTTTGCGTGGATGTGCGTGTTCGGTTCGCTTGGGAGAATTCTGAGGGGCGGGGTTGCTGGCTCATGTGGCAAGCTTATGTTTGACTTTTTAAGAAACTATCAAACTGTCTTTCGAAGCTATCATATCATTTACATTTTCGCCAGCAATGAATGAGTCCCAGTTTCTCCATATCCTCACCTATACTTCGTATGGTTTGATATTTAAAAAATTATAGCCATTTATTAGCTGCGTAGTGGCATCTCATTATGGTTTTAATATGCATTTCCCTAATGGCTAATAATGTTGAGTGCCTTTTCACATGCTTATTAGTCATTTATATGTCTGTCATCTTTAGTGAAATGTCCATCAAGTTTTTGCTCATTTTAAATTTAAATTGTCTTCTTATGATTGCATTGCAAGAGTTCTTTGTATATTCTGGATACAAGTTCTTCATCAGATATGCAATCGGCAAATATTTTCTCCCAGGCCGCGGCTTGTCTTCATTTCCTTAATGGCGTCTTTTGAAGTGTAGATGTTTTTAAGTTTAAGGCTCTCCAATTTATCAATTGGCTAAGGCTTTTAATGTCATGTCTAAAAACTCATTGCCTGACCCAAAGTCTTGAAGATTTTTATTCTAGAAGTTTTATAATTGTAGCTCTTATATTTAGGTCTGTGGTCTCTTTTGAGTTAGTTTTTATACATGGTACAGATAAGGGCCTAAACTCATTTTTTTTTTTTTTTTGTATACAAATATCCAATTGTTACAATACCATTTTTAAAAAGACCATTGTTTAGCCTGTTGAATTGTCATGTTATCTTTGTCAAACCTCATTTGACCGTAAATATAAGAGTTTATTTCCGGAGGCTCACTCTGCTCCGTTGATCTGTCTGCCGGTCCAACGTCCCCTGTCTGGGTGGTATAAGGGCTCCAGCTTTGTTTCTCCTTTTCAAAATTATTTTGGCAGTTCTAGGTCTTTCGCATCTTCATGTGTATTTTAGGGCCAGTTTGTCAGCTTCTTTCAAACGTCCTGCTGGGATTGTAATAGGTATTGCATTGAATCTATAGATCAAGTTGGGGAAACTGACATCATAGCAATATTAAATCTTCTGATCCATAAACATGGAACATCTCTATTTATTTACATCTTCTTTAATTTTCCCAGCCATGCTTTATAGTTTTTAGTGTGCAATTCTTATACATTTTTTGTTAAATTTATTCCAAAGTGTTTTATTCTTTTTGATACTACTGCAAATAAATTTTAAAAATTCTATCCTCAAATTATTCATCACTAATATGGAAAAATACATTTTTATATATTGATCTTATACCCTAAAAACCTGCTAAATTTATTCATTCTAAGAGGAATCTCTGTGTGTTTGGATTCTGCAGGATTTTCTACCTATAGGACGACGAACTTGGGAATAAAAAGCTTTACTTCTTTCTTTACAATCTGGGTGCTTTTAAATTTTTTTCGGCTTTATTTTCCTGGCTGGAATCTTCAGCCCAGTGCTGAACAGAAGGGGTGAGAATGGACATCGGTGCCTCGTTTCCCGCCTGTGGGGAACGCGTTCAGTCTCCTGTGGGCAGTGTAGTGTTAGCTGTGGGGTTTTTGTGGATGTTCTTCATGGGGTTGAGGAAATTCCCTCATATTCCTAGTTTGTTGATATTTTTTTTCATGCGTGCATATTGGATTTTGTCAATTGTCTTTTTCTGGGTCTGCTGAGATGACTCACCATCTGAGTGCACCATCTGTTTCCTGCTAGGACCCTGACTGATCAAAAAAAAAACAAACCAAAAACTCCCTGCACAATGAAATGTATGTGATGGAGTTGGGTTCCCTAAATTAATCTCACTGCTTAGCAATGTCTCTTGTGGTCTCTGCTGTGGGCCCAGGGCCCCGGCCCCGGGAAGTGCTTACAGGACGGGACTTCCCAGCACCCACCCTCCAGGGTGGGCCAGGCCTGCTGGGAGGCAGAGGGGGCTAAGCAGACAGACGCCTGAGGCCTGTTATTTTTAATGTCCCTTCCTTTGTAAGACAAAATTATTTTCTATAATAATCATTTCCTTGAATCACATTTTAGTTTTAAAATGAACAGTAACGACTAAAAATAAACTTTTCTTCGGTGAAGTATCTCCCACGCCCTAGAATCTGCACGCATCGAAGAGGAACATGACACCTTCTGGCTCTCCTTCCGTTCACGCTCTTGAGAACGAGAGCGGCAAGAGGTCCCAACGAGCAGGAGAGTCGATCCCGTTTCCGTGTCTTCTCAGTGACGGGGCCGTTGTTTATTTTGAATCTACTGTTAAAAGGCAGGGATGGGTAATGCCAGGTTGGAGGCCTGAACCCCACCCCAGCTGAGCCCCAACGATCCCGAGCCTTGGCCACGTTCCTCTTGAAAGGAGCACCACGCAGCGGAGTCGGGGCCAACTGTAAACCCCAGACCTCGCCTCGCCCTCCACGTCTAACGCAGCATCCATCAGAAGACAAGCCCGGCAGAGGAGCTGCCGATCTGAAGCGAAACCATTAAAAGTTCGCAGTAACTGTGGCAACTGCCCGGAACTCAGACCAACTAAAGGCTTTCGGGGTGAGGTGTACGTTAGCACAGGTGCCACGTACAATCTCCAGTGCATGATGATCATAAAAAGCAGATAGATTTTAGTGGTTTTTATTATTGCTTTTAAGTTCTCTGCAGATGATACTGTCTTGAGGGCTCCTGGGATGACGGCTCCCACCCTGTACACCACTCCCGGGAGGGGCAGGGACTGGGTCATCCGGCTGCGAGCTATGAGCAAGACCCTGTGCTGGACGCAGGTTTTGAAAGAGCAGGGCCGACATCGGCATCTAGCTTTTCTATTCTTGCTGACGCAGTCTTTGAGCATCATGGCTGTCCGTGCTCCAGGGACCGTGCTCTGTAGGGTGGTCCCCTGGGGATTTGTCTGGGTCCCCAGGGACAGCCCAGCCATGCGCCTTGGCCCCCGTCTTCAGCGCCAGCCCAGGTGTTCCGCTGCTGGGGCTGGGGCACCCCGCCTGGCTGAGGTCCGTGCAGGGCCGGCACTTGGGAAGCTGTCGGGTTATAGCTCCATTTCCTACGAAGAGTCTTTGAAACACATTTAACTATTTCAAATTGCCTCTAAATTTTTTTTAGAATTCATAAATTTAGAACTGTAACAAGATCTTAAAAGAAAAAACTGTTTCCGACCAATAGGAAACAGAACTGACTTATTTATATGTTTACCATTTATTTCCTCTCTCCCTAGATAGCCCCGAGAGATTTGGTTTTTCGTTCCTGAGAGACTCTAGAGAAAGCAAGCAGAAGTCAGTGTTAAATAATCTTTCCTCTACTCCATTCAAACTACCTGCAAGACATTAGTCATGTGTCTTTACGCACAAACATCAATCCAGGGAACATGAAATTTTAACTATCAATAAGTATTCCAACATCCACGCACACACACAGAGCATCTAATTCCAGCATCAAAATGCAGATCGGCGTGAACAGCTATTTGGATTTATGACAAAAACAATCTCCTCTGGAAGCCCTCACCCCGCCCACCCCCAGGAAGGTCTGGGTGCTGGGTGCAGAATATTTGGGATGACACCTTCTTCCCCTCCTGTTGCTACCAATTTGGTCCTGTAATCTTGTTTCATTAATAATAAACATTGCAGGAGTTCCCCCCACCCCCATTTAAATTGCGTTTGAAACGAGATGGCTGGATGCTTCTTATAAAAATGCCTCGAGAAAGAGGCCAAGCCAGAGATGAGTGACTCATGATCACTCAGGATGCTGGCAGGGGAGTCTCAGAAGAGTTGAGGAGTGACATCGCTTCCTGCTGGCATCTCTGTGGTGAGGCCAGTCCAATGGGCTCTCCTGCTGGGCCCGAGCATGGGCAGTACCCACACGCCGCACCCCCCCTCTTGCCTGATGCATTCTGTCTCCCCTCCACCCGACACCTGCCGCTATGCCTCAGAGCTGGGCAGAGGCGGGACGACCCCTGGGTCCTTGGGACACTCCCCACTGCGCATGGCTCGAGTCTGGCAGCCAAAGTCAACGTGCAGGAGCACGATGTGTCCCCTTTGGGAATACTTTCGATGAGTGGCATTACACTGAGATGTTGGCAGTTTGGGGACCGTCTAGGCCAATGTTCCGGAACAGATTCTGCGAAATCACTGGGTAGCTGTGCTCCTAATAACCTGCTCTGTTAGGATAGGAGTAATTACTTACGAGCACCTACTGTGTGCCGGACACTAAGTCCTTTACATGGATGATCTCACTTGTTCACAGCAAGCGGTATTAACATCACCGCCATTTCACAGGTGACAAAACCAGGTACACGGCGTGCAGGCGGCCAAGCCAGGGAGGGCGCCCACGTGGTGCACCTCCACCACTGCGGCGTGCTACAGACTATTAACGACTGTATTAGCCTTTTCCGAACACTGAGTGCCACGCGAGGTGCTAAGCCCCCCGCAGATACTGCTTCCGTCAGTCCTGGCAGGACCTGTGAGACTAGAATCATTGTCCACCTTTGACGGTCGAGGAAACAGGTTCAGAGAGGGAAATCCGCTGTCTGAAGGACATCTCAGAGCCGACACGGAGTCCCAAGTCTTCCCGACCCCACAGTCCCCTCTCAAAATGCGTGCCCCGTGTTCCTCTGCTTCCCTGAGGTGGCAGATGGCGGGGTGGGGACGGCCGTCCTCTGTGAGGGTCCGGAGAGCCCGCCGCCCAGGACGGAGTGGGCCTCCAGGGTCAGACCGCTTACATCTGAGGGCAGCTCTGGTTTCTGCTCCGTGTTAGAGCCTCCAACAGAGAGAGCCAGAGACTAACCACATGAACACACTCATGGGGCCCGGCTCTCCTCCCCCACCCGCCGATGATTTAAGATCTGATGAAACGCTGGGTAATATTAAACGATGCAGAGAGGCTGAGGGAGCGGAAAGCAACTCTCATGCCCTGGTAACTGATTGGGTGCAAACTGGTCCGCCTTTCCGGGGAGCGACCTGGCGGTGCGCCTAGGCTAAAACGTGTGGAGCCAAGAGCCGGAAGCTCCGTGCGTTCCCGTGTGCCCGAGGGCTCGTGTGTAGAAAGGGACATATTCTGAGCGCCCGTCAACGCACTGGGCGTCTGCAGGCCAGCGCGGGGAGCCGGAAGGACCCCAGCGGCAAGGTCCCGGATGGCTCACGGATGCAGGCACCAGAGGACAAAAGCCCCGCAGGCCCAGGCCCTGTGCCAGAGACCGGGGGTGAGGGAGGGATGCCCCGCCAGTATGGGTGGAAGGGACAGAACATGATTGGTAATGTTTTATGCATTTCATATCAAAAATCAACAACGAAAGACAGATGTGCGCGGGTATTTGTTAATTTTGGGTGGTGGGTGCCCGGGAATGTTCTTATCTCTGCGCTTTGCGGCGTTTTCAACATTTGGAAAAGATAAAACCCGACGTGGGACTGCAGACTGAGCTCAGGCCTCGCGTTCAAGGAGTGCGGCGCCAGCTTCACAGCAGGAGGCCGAGCGCCCCGGTGAAGGGTTGGGCTTCCGGCCGGCCGCTCTCCCCGGCTGCTGGGAGCACAGGGAGTGGGCAGTGCTGTCCTCCCGGCGGCATCCAGGTCTTATAAAAAATCTGGACCTTGTAAGCTAGATATTGATTCGCAGAGACACAAATGGGAATGAGAGTGTAAAAGCTAATCAATAAATAAATGCATTTCTCCCGTTCCTGACCTCAGATAATGTGTGCTGATTGAGGGCCTTAAAACCAGCGTTAAATATTAATTATTAGTCATACGGCTTGGCCCCAGGGGGCGCCGCTGAGCCCTCCTGCGGGCTTCTCTGGGGCTCCCACAGCGTCCCCACCCCAACTCGCCCCCGGGGGCAGATTTAGACTTGAGGCCACCACGACTCTCACTCTTTCTACCAGGATAACAGTGGACAGGACAATTAGGGAGACAAAATTCATTTTTCGAACAGGCTGAGCTCATGATATTAGTGGGGATTTAAAGAAATCAGTTCTTGGCCAGGAATTAAAAATAGTTCGCTCTCCCCCCACACCCCGCACTCCTCTCTTTCTCTCTCTTGCCAGATTTAGAATCTGAGACGCCTCGCTAGGTCACTTCCTAGTTAGTATTCCTGTAACACCTCATATTTGCAACATGCTTGAGAATCATTTTCTCTTAAAGACCAGATCTTTATAACATTCCTGCGAGGGAGCTCTGTGTTATTAGCTTGGTTTTAAATGCAAGGAGATGGAGTGGGGAGGCCAAGGACCTACCCCGGGTGCCCAGGGGAGCCCCCAGAAGCCCAAGAGGCAGGAAGGAACCTCCCCTCGAGCTCCCTGAGGCAGTGTGGCCCTGCTGAGCCCTCGGTTTCAGAATCCTGGCCTCCAGAGCCATGGGAGAGAATGTTTGGCTACTGGGTTCATGGCACTTTGTAACGGCGGCCACAGGAGACTAACGCCCTGGCCTGATAGTGTCCTCCCAAAGGCGCCTGTCCCCTCCCAGGGGAGACTTCTCGTCCTGCGGCCTAGGGTGGGCACAGGTCAGCCATAACGGTGTGGAGCAAGCCGGCACTATTCTTTCCAGTTAGAAAAGCGTGTTTCCAAAGCCCAGTGTCTGGGGGCTGCCTGGCATTCAATCCCTGTTTGGAAAAATGGAAGTTCTTATAAACAAGCAATTCTTTCCAGCCATGGGCCAGGGTTGGGGTGTTTCCCAGAAACAAAAAGCAGTTTCTACTGTGCTGTGTTCCTTCCTCCCTTCTCCCTCCCATTGCTTCTCTTTTTTCCTTCTTTCCTTCCGTCTCCCCGTCTCCCCCACCCCACTCACATCAGAATGCCAGTGTGGGTGAGCAGGGGTTACCTGCTTCTGGAACCTAAGCTGATCGGACTCGATGCAGAGGAAACCCCCGAGCTCTTCCTTCAAGTTCACCCCATCCTCTGAAAAAGCAGTTGCAGAAATCCTGCTGATTCAGAATTTCCGAGTCACCCAAGTATGTTAGTGGAAATCTCCTAACTGTGAGGACAGAGCTGCCCACACTCCTACCCCGCCCCGGGGCCCGGGCTCTGACTCCGGGACTCCTGGGTGGCCTTCGGCAAGAGTGCCCCACTCCTCCCTTGGGGCCGCTTCCGAGCAGCTCTTCCTAAACCAGGCTCCTCACACTTCAGCGTGCACGGCCACCTGCGCACCGCGGGACGTGGCGGTGTCTGATGCCACAGGTGTGGGGCGCACGTCTAACAAGCTCCTGGGTGGGTCCCGGCAGGTGTCTCGGATGCCCAGAGTCTCACTGGCACCTGCCGTCTCTGGCCCAGGGACGGCGTCCTGGCTCCCTGGCTCCCCTTGGCGAAGCTGGCAGGTTACTACCACTACCTCCTGGCCTCCGAGCCAAGTGCCAGCCGCAGCCCGCGAGGAAGCCAAGAATGCCTCCGGGCACGGCGGGGTCAGGCTCTTTTATTGTCATGCCTGTTACTCCCTCTGCACTGGGAGCTGCGTTACCGCGGCGTTAGCGCCGCTGAGGACAGCGTGCTGGAAGGATCCCTCGGTGCCCCTGAGACCTTTCCGTAAACAAGCATTTTGAGTGTGATGAGAAGGTCACTGCCATCAGGAATGATATTGTAATTAGAGAGTATGAGCTGCCCTGGACCTCGACGGGCATGCTGCCTTTCCTCGGAACTGCTGCAAAATGGATATGTTGGTATTTTTCTTACGAGGCAACATTCATCCCGCTTAGCTAATCAGCACTGTTGGCTTCATTTCTATAAGTCTGTGCAATTTCCCTAATGTCTGTTTCACATGCAGCCTCACTATTGGGTGAGAGTGGAAATCTTTACGTTCAAGGGCTGGAGGAACAACATTAGAAGTGATCGTACAAGTCAGCAATTATAAGAGGAAATAATAATTACAATAGGGAATAAATATCACACTCATCCACGCTAATGTACTTAAGTGCCGAACAGAGATCTTTAAGATGATAAACCGCGCACCACGCGGGAGAAAAATGAGAAGAAAAATGCCGCTACGATTTATTCTGAGTACTATTGCTCATGGAAGGATCCCATTCCGCTCGGTAATCGCTTACTAAGAAAGTCGCAGCAAATTGGGGAGGAGGGATTCAGCTGCGGGATCCGCGAGCCCGGAGTCAGGCAGCCCTGGGTGCCAGTGGGTGGCTCTCAAACGGAGTCCCGGTCCACAGCCACTGGGGAGCAGGGAGGGAACAAGGTGGGGAGGATGAGGAGGCCCCTGGGGCAAGGGCTGTTTCCTGCCTCCCAGGCCAGGAGTCGGGCTGGCTGCGGAAGGGAAGGAAGGAGGGCCTCACCGGGGGTTTTGTGCCGTCCGTGCTGTGCTCGGGCCGCTGGGACTGTCTTTCTGAGCCCAGGAGACAGGCTCGGCCAGGACTCACGAGGTTACTGGGCTCTGTGGGGAGGCAAACCTCTGCATGGCCTCCCTACCCCATCTCCGCCCAGTTTTGGATTCTGCATTCTGAATAATTAAGGCAAAACTAGGGATCGGCAATGAATTTTACATCGAATGGAATCATCGCCAAGTTTTCCTTAGCGCCACATGGAGGCTGCCCAGTAACCCCAATGATGCTCAAGATGTCATCTCAGCGGAAGCTGGTTGGGGGAGGGGCAGAGGCCGGGGAAGCTGGAGGCCGCCGGGAGGCTGCTGGGGGTGAGGCTGCGAGCCCAGAGAGCACTTGGAAGAAACTTCTACTTGGCTCCATCCAGGATGCCTTTTCTTTCACGAAGGTATTCACTCCCCGAACTCAATGTGCCCTTGAGGTACTACTCCAGTTAAAGGCCCCAACACCCTCCCCAGCACCTGCAGGTTCAACCAGGGGCTTCCTGGCTGGCCTCCCTCTGTCGACGGCCCACCCGACACACTGCATTTCCATCATCGCCAAGTGCTCGGGTAGCATCCCAAACTTCTCCCGACTCTGCCTGCCCCACTGCACCCCTGGCTGCACCGGCTCCGAATCGCCTCTGTTCATTGATTCTGTTGACAAAATCAAAGCCCCGCAACCCCCTCAGCGGCACAGCGGGGCCTCTGGGATGAGCGCCGGCCCTGCCCAGCCCCTTCCAGCTCCGGTGGCTGGGAGGGTACCCTGCTGGCCGGTCAGGTCCCCACGACTGGAGCCCTGCTCCTGCTAGACCTGAACTCACCAGACCTGAGCCTGCCCGGTCCGGGCCTCGGAGCCCCGCGGTGTCTGCTCATCACTGAGCGCTTGTCAGAAGTCAGCCTGTCCCTCAGGGAGTATGCCCAGCACTCCAGCTCTCCAGGTGCCTGGGTCGGGGGCTGCGCCTCCTCTGGGCTCCCAGGGCTCCTGACCCAGCTGAGCCTCTCTGCAGGGCCCGTCCCAGCGCCACTGTTCCCTGCCCACTCCACGCCTGCCCCTTCCCTCAGCGCCGACAGCCCCATGGGCACAACTCACCGAATCTCCTGCATGCTGGGGCCCGGGCGGTCTCAGGGAAGCCACCTGGCCAGAGGCTGAGGTCACTGTGGCGGCTGGTGGGTGCCGGGCAGTAGGGGTGAGCTGGTGAAGGCGGAGAGCAACGTCCTCTCTGTGCACGAGACCGTGTGGTGTCCTCTGAGGCTGGAGTGATGGGACGGGAGTGTGACCGTGGTGACGGCCTCACCTGCGCTGGCCATGGTGTGACTGCGGAGGCCGGGGCTCATTCTTGCGCCTTGTGGGTGTCGGGTGGGTCGACCCTGTCTTTGATGCCCTGACATCCAGCGCAGGGCCCGACCTCTCAGGGTCAGCCGAGTCCTAGAGACAGAAACCCCCAGCCCAGGAGCACAACTTTCAGAAGCAAACCCCCCAGCTCGGAGCCCGCGCCCCACCCTCCTCGGTGGGCTCTCACACTCTGTGCCACTGTCCACCAGCCCTCGCCCCCAGGGCTGGCCCCAGACAGCGAGGGACCGACCCGTGCCCCAGAGCTGGAACGAGTCGAACAGCCAGGCCTGAGCATGTTCAGCTGCGCGTCCTTGATGGGCGGCAGCTGTCGGACTCCGCCCGCAGGCCAGGGGGCTGGGCGCGGGCAGGGCAGCTGCTTCTGCCACGGGGCGAGCCCTGCCTGAAGGGCGCCCAGCGCTGCGGCGGCCGGGCCCACCGGGTCCTCCCTGAGTGGGCAGCTGGCCCGGAGCACACGCCACTGCCCGCGGCCCTTCCTCGCTCAGACGCACCTTCAATCAGTGAACCACCGTTACCCAGGCATTCCTTGGTTTATTTTATTTTGCTCTTGTTTGTGATCATCGCGTATCTTCAACGTATTATTTTGCCATTTGCTGATATCAAAAGGCCCCTTTAATTGTAGTGGAAAAGGAAAACATTAGTGTTGAGTGTGTGCACACACCCTCAGGTGAGCGCCTCGAGTATGAAATCATTAGGTCCTCGGGGTTTTAAATGCCTGCAGTTTCGCAGAATACTTGGTGGACTGTTGCCCGGGTGTTAGAGAAAGTTTTGGTCATTTTGTAACTTGCGGTTTCCAAGCGGGCTGGGAGAGCACATTACACTATTCACAGCAACGGAGGACAGGTTTCCGTGGCCTAAAGTGTCGCCTTGACGCGTCTTAAGGAGCAGCTTCAGTCAGGTTTCCGCTCGGCAACTGAGCCTGTGGGGTGTCACCTTCGACTGCAAAGCAGCTGCACGATCTTCCGCACCGTAGGGACGCAGGGCTGCTTCAGCGGCTCTCTGCTGATGGAGGCTTCTTTTGTTTCCACACAACCCCACCCCTGCCGCCATTAAAAACAACTCCTTCGCGTCCAGGAATGTTTCCATTGTCTTTCTCCACCACAAACGTGGCTGCAGGAATCAGGCGTCTTTCTGCCGAGAACACCCCGCGCAGGCTGCAGGCTGTCGAGGCTGGGTGCTTGGAGGGCGTGCACTTGGGCGAGGCCGCGGAGAAAAGGGAACCCTCGCACTGCTGGTGGGAGTGAAAATTGGTGCGGTCACATGGAAAACAGTGCAGAGGATGCTCAAAAACTAAACACGGAGCTACCATGCCACCCAGCAATCCCGCCTACGAGAACACTAACTCGGGGAGATATCTGTACCCCGAAGTTCATAGGGGCATTATTCACAATATCCAAGACGTGGAAGTGGCAAAGGCCCATCAGCGGATGAGTGGATAAAGAAACTGTGGCGCACACATGCGCAATGGAATGTTATTCGGCCCCCCAAAGAATTAAATCTTGTCGTTGGCAACGACATGGGCAATGCTTACAGGTGTTATGCTAAGTGAAACCAGACTGAGAAAGACAAATGCTGTACGGTCACCCTTAGCTATGAAATCTAAAACAAAGAAACAAAAACAAAACCAACAAAACTCATAGAAAAAGAGATTGGACTGGTGGTCCCCAGAGACGGAGGATGGGGCATGGGAGAGCTGAGGGAAGGGCATCAAAAGATACAAACTGCCAGCAACAAGGTAAGTGAGTACGAGGGACGCCGGGTGCGGTGTGATGGAGACATTCTCCCTCCTTTTCTTTCTCTTGTATCTGCACGAGACGGTGGACGTTTGCGAACCTGGTGCGGTAATCCTTCCACCATATCTGTCATTGAGCCGCCATGCGTGTACCTTATACTCACACGGTGACGTGTCAATTATTTCTCAATGAAGCTGGGAAAAGGGCGGCTCGTGTCTTAAATTCTAACTGATGTTGGAAGGTTAACCCTGTAAAGGCTGCATGTGCTCACACTCTTCCCCAGGCATGTGAGCACCTGTTTCCCTGTGTTCTTGCTCTTACTGGAAATCATTGTCCTTTTAATCATTGGTTAATCTGATCCATGAGAAATGGTGTCTCATGATCGATTTTATTTGCATTTCCTTGACTGTGAGTTTGGGCAACTTTGCCGAAGCGTGAGAGGCAACTTAAATTTCCTCTGCTGCTAATTGTCTGTTTACATGTCTTTGGACGACTTTTCTCTAACGTCCTGGTTGCCTCATTGGTCAAATGGGGACAATGGTGTCGATCTCCTGGAAGTCACGAAGATTCACTGATTCCATGTACATGGGGAGTGCTGTCCGTCACCATCCCATAGTGGCACCCAGCCCAGGTGGCGGTTACCATCCCTGTCTTGGGCCTCAGAAGGAAAAAAGGCCAGGTTAGGATGCAAGTAGGACCACGTGCTGGGCTGGTTGGGGGCAGCAGCCCACAGCAGTGGGACCCGGGACAGCCTGGAGAACTGCATGAATGAGGGGGTTTGGGGGGCCAAGGACCGGGGAGCGATCCTGAGCAGCTGTGATGGGAATCGTGTGTGTGGAACCCCCGTTGCGCTCCAAGCCCTTCGCCTCCACAACAGCCCGGCGAGATGGGACCAGCTGTTTACTCCCATCCTGAGACTCAGAGGGGTTAGGTGATTGGCCCGAGGTCACACAGCATTGAACGGCGCCAACTCTCCACTGCCCCGTCATAAGAGACTGAACCGACTGGTTTCCCAGGGGACCTGTGCTTGGGCAGAGGGACCCCTGACCACCTGGGGGAGGCCGTGAAGCCCAAATCATAGCCTTCTCTTGATTTCTTTGTTAAGAATTTGAGGAAGAAAACGGAAAGCTTCTGCGTTTCTCCGCCAAGCAAGAGATGCGCTTGTTACCTCACTGATCAGAGAGAAACGACCTGAAACGCTGGGCTGCAGCGGAGGGATTCGGCGGCAGGTGTGGGTCATGAGCGGAGGACGGCCACGTGACGGCCGCAGCCACGGGCTTCCCAACTTCCGATTCGAAAACGGACTTCGTGGGTGTTTTGTCCTCCTCTGCTCCTGCTAGTGTGTGTGTCTGTCTTGATCTTGTAATTCAGTATAAATATTTTAAATAAATCAATAACATTGTCCTCCAGCGGCAGGGCACAAATGAAATTCTCAAAAACGAAGGCAGAGTAAAAATATTTTTTACTAAGAAAGGCAGAAACCTGCAAGATAGCCATACGCGGAAATTGCTGTTTTCCTGCTCTTTTACTCTTTTTTTCCCTCCCTCTGTCTTTTGGCTTCTTGGGGTATAAATAATTCACCTCCAATATCCTGTCCTGAGCAGGGACTGGGCAAATAAAATAAGCAGAATGCCAGTGGGTTGTGCAGGCTCTGGAAATGGCATTAGAAACCCCACTTCGGCTGGACCGTCGCGGTCGGGCCAGACCTCGCTGCTCAGGGGCAAGCGCAGGTCGCAGGGAAGGGAGACGAAGCGAGACCGGCGGACGCGGAGGCAGCCGGGCCCCGAGAGGCAGGACCCACTCCCCCGGCGCACTGGCGAGGCCGGCCAGCGCTGAGCCGTCCGGGCCTCTGTGTTTTTGGCAGGCACGACAGGGGCCTGGGAAGTATCTCCCCCGTGCGCAGCGGCTGTGTGCGTGCACAGTGCGTGTTGGGCGTGCGTGCACACGTGTGGGGTCTGCGATGGGTGTGTATTTTAAGTCTTGGAATCAGCCTTAGCTCAACAAGCCCAGTCCCCGTCAGGGGAAATTGGGTCCCCGTTTCTCACTCTTGACCAGGAATAGTGCCCAGCCCTTCACACTGCCTGGCTGGGTTCCAGAACACCCTCTGCTCAGGGCTGCTCTGTTTCTGAGCCATCCATGTGCACATGGTTGCTTTGGGATTGACCAGGCGGGCGCTGCAGCCCGTGGCAGGCGAGGGGACTCTGTGTTTGCCGAGCACTCCTTTGGCTCTCCTGCCAGAAGCTGCCTGTTCCAGGGCAGGGAGGGGGCAACAGACCCCCCCACCAGCTCGGCGTCCTTAGGGACAACAAGTGCAATGGATAGAAACACAGCAAATAGGTTTAAACCTGTCATGGGAAAAAGCCCTCCCCGGACACATCGGAGGACGCTAGGGTGCCCACTTGTTCTCCTGAATGTTGATCGACACAGCGGGGAGACTGTCACACGCTAGCAGCTCTCCCTCAGGCCAAGTGGTAAAGCTGTGGCTGAGGGGGGTCTCTCACCATGGAAGTATCCTAGCCACGTAAGGACCAGGGGCGCGGAGCTCCAATAGGACCGTTTTACAGTCACTTATGAATGGACGGATCTACGCCATGAGCAGACGGGCTGTGGACATCCTTCCCCAAAGACACTAGCCCCGTGCCCCCCCGGAAGGGTGCAGGGCCACATGGTGGAACACTCTCGCCAGAAAACAACCCTGAATCAGGTCAGACCTCTCGATCCCCGCTACCAGCGTGCGGAAAATACAGGGGACGGAGGAACATGTTTAAGGACGCCGCAGGGACGTAGCCACAGATATCTGGACTGGCAAACTCCCTGGGACAGAAGAACCATTTCTTCATTAAATAGTCAAATTAAGTAATTATTTAAGCAGATAATGCAAAGGAAAGGAGGGAAATGGGTTAAAGGCGGCAAAAGAGGCTGATCGACCGGTTGCAACGCATGAACCTCAACTTGGTTCCCAGTGATAAGAGAAAAAATACCTGTGAGACCACAGGCTTTGAATATCGGCTGGATATTCGTTGTGTTGAAGAATTACTGTGAATATTTTTAGCTGTGGTAATGACATCGTGCTTATGTTTTTTTTAACGATGCCTCCTGAAATCTACAGATTAAATGACGCAATGCCTGGGATTTGCCTCAACAGCGTGAGGCTCACCAGGAACGGGTGGAGGAGTAGGTGGAGCAGGGTCGGCCCCGAGCTGAAAACTGTCGAAGCCGGGTGAGGGTCCGTGGGGGTCGGTATGTTGTTCCCTCCGCTTTGTAGACGTTTCAAGTTTCCCATAATGAAAAGTCTGTCTCTTTGGGAGGCGGTCATTGCTATCGCCCAGCAACAGCCGTCACCCCCCGCCCCCCCCCCACCCCGAGACAGCAAAGCACAGTGATTGGTACATGGGTTTGGCTTCCGACCCCCTCTCACAAGACTGTCAGGAAGTTTCCCTGAGATAATGTCGGTGTGGCACATGACACAGGGGTCGTACAGGCCTGCTAGGGGGTCCCTGGAGCATTCCACTTCCCAATCCTGCGACGGCCACCCATTAGCACCCATTAGTACCCATTAGTGTCAGGCTGGGCCGGGCTTTAATGAAGACACCAGCCCCGAGGCTCCCCAGCACCCAGTCCTGTCCCTGGGGCCCCAGAGCTGGGGACTTGGCGTGGGTGGCATTTGGGACATCTTCCAGCAGCTAGCACAGGCCAGAAGGCGGGTGCAGACAGAGCCGCGGGAAAAACGGAACAAGGGGCAGGGTTGCTCTGTTAGTGAAGGAGCTGCCCCTCTTTTCTGGAAACACACACACAGGCAGATGTGTTCAATTACCCCAATAGCCGGGGTAGAGACAAAGGGATTTCTGTGGTTTGGGGTTGCCCTGGGCCTCTGCATGAAACTGTGGGGTCCTGAGTGGGACTAGAGATTTAGTCTCTTCTAGAACAAGGACAGGCAAACCGCTTTGGAAAGGGACAGACAGTCAGCATTGCAGGACTGTAGGCCACGCGGTCTCTGTCTCGACTCTCTGCTCGCAGCAGGAAAGCAGCCGCAGTAGACAATATAACATAAAGGGACGGCGTGGCCGCGTCCCAAGAAAACGTCCTTTACACGAAGGGGCAGCCGACCACATGCGAGGGCTGTGACTTGCCCAGCCCCGCCCTGCCACTCTGTCCCGCCCAGCAGGACCCTCTGTGGCAGCGCAGATGCTCCTTCTGGGCTGCCCACTGTGGTCACCACGAGCCCCTGTGGTCGCGGAGCCCCTGAGCTGGGGCTGTGGCTGATTTAGTTTAATTTTAAAAGTCCAGGCTTTTCCTACCCCATAACGTGAAGCGGCCCGAAGCCAAGGATCCTGAATAAGGGGGCTGGGGGCCGGGGCTCTGGTCTTCGGAGGAGTCCCGGGACTTTGCCTCCCGTTCTCCAATGGGACGATGGGGGTCTTCACCCCAGGCTCCTGTCACCACGCCTCGCCATTGGCCAGAGGGGCTGCCCAGGAGCCCGGGAAGAAGACGGCACAGCCCCCAGAGTCGAGCGTGCTCTGTGGTCCCTCACCTACAGAGGTAGAGGAGTGAGACAGGGGTGTGGGGGCCCAGGGAGGTGGTGAGTGAGGCAGGGCTCCATTGACACCCTGCAGGTTATACGGTGTTTTCAGCGTGTGCCCTGGGGAGAACTCGGGGCCGCAGCCCTGCTAACAGACTCATCCCTTTGCTTTGACTCTGAACCGAGTTCCGGGATGGCCTCAAAGCCCGTCTCCCAGGAGCTTGCCTGGGACCCGTCTGGGCCTCGCCCTGCAAGCCCTCCCCAAATGCAGCTCTGCAGATGGGTCTGGCCCCCACCCTGGAGGGCTCCCATGCCGCCCTGCTCTGCGCTTCCTGCAGCTGAGCCGGCGGACAAGGAGGTAGCGGTCCTTGGACTGTGCCCGCATAGTCCTGCGGAGGAAGACAAGCCCCTCGCCTCATTCCTTGTGCACAGAAGGGTGCGGGGACTGGGAGGGGGTGGGCAGAGGGGCCAGGCCTCAAGTCCGCATTGGTTCCCCTTTAGAGAGAAGAGGGGCTGGGGGAGGGGGAGGAGGGGAGGATGTTAATGGGGACAGAGTCGCCGTTTGGGAAGATGGGAACATTCTGGAGATGGACGGTGGGGATG